>ML801106.1:138539-162473 GCA_009831015.1 Picea engelmannii | reverse complement strand
CAAATAATTCATGTAGTAATTCAATGCCTAAACTATGATGTACAATTCCTTATCTTATTTGGGGTATATTATGATTGCACCAACAAAAGTTTCAAGTGTTATGTTATCCAACTCCTTCATTGTATCAAAGGTTCCCCCATTATTTACCATGCGACATTTGCTTTGATTTCAAATGAAATTGCAAGTTTCATTAGATTTAATATTGATGCATTACAATTCTTTCATGTCAAAGCTTTAGTTACTTGGTTTTCAATTGCAATGAATTGAAAGGTTATACTTGGATTTTCTAATGTGCATTGAAGAGATACTTCATTCCTAAATAATTTGCTAACCCCATGAATTACCTTGGTTCAATTAAATTATCCGGGATCAACCAATTTACAATGAATTATATATTTCTTAGGTCAATACAAAATTCACATCCTCTAACTACAAAATCCATACACAACAATAATTGTTTTCCAATCTCATATTTCTTCATGTTGGCTTGCAATTAATTGTGTTGAAGGGTTAAAAATATCATCTCCAAATGTTTCAAATGATCTTCCCAAATCTTGCTAAAAGTCAAAATATCATCCAAGGAGGCTACAATAAACAAGTTCGAGAAATGGTCTTAAGATATCATCCATCAATATTAGAAGTGTTGTCATAGTATTGCGTAATATAAATTGCATAATGAATCACTCATGCAATCCATGTGTTTTTTTGAAAGTAATATTCCAAATTATTCTTTGTGTGTATTGTCATATTGGTATCCTTACTTCTAATCCATCTTCATGATAACACATGCTTTCAATATTTGGTTGATTAGTGCCTTGATTATTTGTAAGGGATATATATATATATATATATATATATATATATATATATATACTATAATCTTGTTCAATATAAAAGATCTACACATTTTCTCTAACATCCATCTTTCAATAGAATATTACAATATTACAATATATAATATATTACAATATTGCAATTGTATACCATATTACAATGTAATATGGTAATACCATATCTCGTGTAATTGTTTTTTTTTAAAACTTAAAGTCATCATCGCAATATCGATGATAGTTCGTTGAAAACAAATTTTTCGTCGCAAGTTGCCACGGATTTTCGTCACTATTGCCACGAATTTTCGTCACAAGTTGCTACGGTTTTTTGTCACACATACAGCATTTGCATCATAAGTTTTTGGCTTGGCATAAATTTTCGTCAAAATTGCGATGAATTTTTCATGGATTTTTGTCTCTATTACCACGGATTTTCGTCGCAAGTTGCCACAGTTTTTCGTCGCACATACAACATCTGCGTCGTAAGTTTTTAGCTTGGCAAAAATTTTTGTCGCAATTCAGACGAAGTTTCATCGTAATTTCCACAGTTGTTCGTTGTAATTGTGACAAAGTTTCATCTTAATTTCAACAATGCATAGGGTTAACCGATCTTGATGATGATGACACGTGGAGAGCTAATTTCGTCGATGTTTCCAAGAACTCCTGGATCGTGGATATAGCCACAAAATTATACCGACAAAAAAAAGTCTCGGCTTTCGTGGAAATTGCGACGGATAAGTGTGGCAATATCAACGAAAAAACGTTGCAAATTTGGTCATATGTACTAGTGCCTCTACCTCGGGTGAGACTTCATCTACTTCGCAGGTGTTGCCGAAAGGGCCGGTAGTTAGGGTTTTTTTGGTGCACTATTGTAGCGTTGAACCCTAGGTCTATCAAAGCCTATTGGACCTTGACCAAGTTTTGAGGATCCTTGGTCATGTTTGACCTACATTTGGGACTTCGATAGGTTGTCGAAGATGGAGCGCAAGTCGAAGCAGAGATAATGAGATATCGACCCCTTTTTAGGGATTTTTGGGTTTTTGGGCTTATGTAATGGGAATAGGGATGTCGACCCATGGGTTTGCCCATGTTTAGGCCCATTTGTAATGTATAAATAGATATCTAGGTGATGTAAGAAGAGGCCACAGAGTGTGCTAAGTTCTAAGTGTGCACTAAGTGATAGAGTTCGATCTATGTGATCGAAGGAGGAACAAGTATGTGATGATAAGTGAAAGTGGTAATTGCTTTGTGTATACTATGTGAGACTTGCAGAGATAAGTGTAAGTGATTGTAAGAGACTGTGGAAGGCTTTGTGTAGTACATCGAGGAAGGAGGATCTAGCGAGGTGCGTAGATATCCTATCCTCTATGGTGTAAGATATCATGGCTCTGTGCATGTAGAAGATTTATAGAAATAAATAAAGAACAAGAGTTGGTGGACATATCCCCAGGGTGGGGGTGAACCACGTATATCCTGCATTGTGGTTGCTATGTGCTTTATGGTTTCTCTCTTTTCTATGTGATTGAATTCTTAGTGCGTTGATGTATGTTATATGTATCTGATATGATAGCTTAGTGATGAATAATGTGAATGAATGCTAGATCTGACCTATGTTGCTATGCTTAGTGCTTGATTGGATCTGTGTGAATACTACGCCGATCTTTTGTTAGGGTTTAACTACGCTATAAACTAAGGCTGAATATTAACAAATTGTAACTGCTAATTTCTTTGTTAAGGTGTTGTAATCACAGATCTGTGTCCCAACTAAGGTTGCAAACACTGGAGTCCTACAACCACCCCTGCCTCTACCTCAGGTGAGACTTCATCTTCTTCGCAGGTGTTGCTGAAAGGGATGGTAGTTAGGGTTTTGTTGGTGCCTTGTTGTAGCGTTGAACCCTGGATCTGTCCCTGTGCCAACAATCATCTTCTCTTTTGATGTAGCATTTTATTCCAAATACTTTGAAGTGCTTCACATTTTTTGGTCTTCCTTTCCATAACTCGTAGGGAGTTTTGTCATTTGTTGGTCTTCCTTTCCATAGCTCATATGAAAAAACTCATTCGTTGGTCTTCCTTTCCATAGTTTCCTTTGAATGTGAACTATTGTATGCATTGCATGTGTCCAAAATATGTCTGTCAAGTTTGAACCCATTAGCATTGTTCGAGCCATTTCATGTATTGTCATGTTCTTTATTTCAACAACTCCATTCTATTGAGGTGTATTAGCAACGGATAATTTCCTTTTTATTACATTCATGTTGCAGTAGTCCATAAATTCCTTTGAAGTGAACTCTCCTCCATTATCATATCTCAAACATTTGATTTTTTAATCCATTTCATTTTCAACCATTTCCTTGTAGACCTTGAAGTTTTCAAAAGCTTCTGACTTATTCCTGAGAAATAAAAATGAAATCATTCTTGTATAATCATCAACTAATAAAATAAATAATTTCTCACCCTTTAAACCCTTTGTTGTAGTTGGTCCAACTAGATCAATATGCACAATTTCCAGCGGTCTTGTTGTTGAATATTCCTTTGATTTGAACCTGGTCTTTGTTTCCTTTCCTTGTTGAAAATGCTTGCATAAAGTGTTGGTTGGTTTCGTGATCTAGGACATTTCTCTAACTACTTCCTTTTTGTTGACTTTGACAAGGTTATAAAAGTGTATGTGACCCATTATTTTGTTCCATATCCAACTTTCATCTACCTTTCCTAGACAACACTTTTCATTTCCATTTTCACTTAATACATATATGTTGCTTGAAGTTCATGTCGCTATTGCAATCAATTTTCCTGAACCTCCTTTTCTTATCTCGCACTTCTATGAATCGAAAGTAATTTTATGACCTTGGTCACACATTTGACTTACACTTAGAAGATTATGTTTCATATCTTATACTAGTACAACATTTTCTGCCTTGGTATTATTGTTTCCAATTTTGACTGTGTCTTTTCCAATGATTTTAGCTAAATCATCATTTCCAAAGGAAACTGATTCATCTCTTTCCTTTCTTAACATAATAAACTTGTCTTTATCACCTTTCATGTGTTTTGAACAACCACTGTCAACATACCAACCATATTTCTTTTACTTAGCTTGTAGAGAGAGTGTGCATTCTTCATTTATATATTGATTTTGATTTCTTATCCATGTTCTCTTCTGAGGTTCCTGTCTGTGGTTGTTGTAGTTTTGTTGTGGTTCTCTAGGAGGGATTGTCATTCTACAATTTTTGGCCATGTGTCCAAAGTTGTTTCAATTGTAGAACTCCACTTCAATGCTCAATGATTCAAACATGTTGTAGATTCTTCTCTGTGTTTCAATAGGCCTTCTTGGATAACCATTTTGTGTATGACTTTCAAATTTGTTTATGTTCCTCCTATTAGTTATGCAATTTATAGCATTATGTCCAAAATTATTGCATGCATAACATAAACCAAAAAAGACAGTTTGATACCTAGGAGTTGAATTTTCTGAAAGGAGTTAATTTTATTATTCCTTCTTCTTCCTTAAGTCTATTTGTTTCTGTCGGTCATTGATTAGGAAATTGAATCTTCTCAGTGGAGGAGTGTTCTTGTAATCTTCCTTGTAGGTCTTCATATCCTCTTTAATTATTTATGCATAATTTTTTGGATATGTTTCTTGTTTTGTTGTTTTGGAGCTTGATACCTTTTCTATTTGATTGTATCCAAGTCCAGACTCATCATGATGAGGCTTTTGACTGTTGAAAATGCCATCCAAAACTTTTGAGTTGTTCTGCATATTTTTCTTTTGAAGATCCTTTCTCAATGTGACAATCTATTCTTCCAAATTTCCAATGATCTTGTCTCTTTCTTTTATCTTTTCTTTGAGTTCTTTTTCAATTATTTTATCTTCTTCTATTTAAACCTTCAATTTCATGATCATTTGTTGTAGTTCCCCGTTTTTCATCTTTCTTGTCTAGTTATGCTTGTAGTTTCTTGTTTTTCTTCTTTTCTCTTCTTATAACTTCTATGGCACTCAACAATTCTTCTCGGTAGTCAACTTTTTCCTCTTCATATTCTTCTTCAGTGTCTTCTTTATAAGATTCTTCTACTTCCATGAATATAACTCTTTATGTCTCACTGTCACTGACATCATCTTCATCTAATGAGGAGATGTATTCTTTGGTGCATAAGATTTTCTTGAAAGATTTATTTTTGGTTCTTTTTTCCTTTATATGTTTGTTTTCTATTTGAGTAATCTTCATCATTCCTCTTATTTTTATTATGGGGAAATTTGTTAGCAAAATTATCAATACCATCACAATTAAAAAAAATCAATGGAAGTGTTGGCACAGGGGCAGACCCAAGGTTCAATGTTCAAGGGAGCACCAAAAAAGCCCTAACTACCGACCCTTTCAGAAACACCTGTGAAGCAGATGAAGTCTCACCTGAGGTAGAGGCAGGGGTGGTTGCAAGACTCAGGTGTCTACAACCTTAGCTAGGAAATAGATCTATGATTATATCCTTTACAGAGCACTTAGCACTGTTCATTCATCACTATTCACCCTTATTTTACTTCGCAGATAAGACAAAACATCGCAATACTTTCTCAGATATAAGATATTTCAATTCTTAGCAACAACAAAGTATATTAGATCTTGTAGATCAGCACTAAGCATCCTCATACACATCAGATATACTATTCATATACATCTAGTGAATCACAAAGCATAAGAAAATCTATCTAATCATGGCATAGCATTTAGAAAGAGAATGAAAACACAAGGAAGCAACAACACAAAACATGACACACATGTTTACGTGGTTCACCCCCACCCTAGGGTTACATCCACAAAGTCTTCTTCTTCTTTATTAGCTTTGGTCAATATGATTACAGCACAGAGCTCAACTTGTACTCCGCATAGGATAGGGGATTTGCGTGCACCTCACCAGATCCTCCTTCCCTGAGTAGATCTAGAACATAGCCTTCTTAGAATCCGTGCACTCAGCACTTACAACACTTGCACTCAGCTCTACAAGCCTCTTACAATCACGCACAAAGTATTTACATTCAATCACACAGATCTAATTACTAGCACTAAACCATTGACCCTTCTTACATTGCCTAGATACTTATTTATACTTTACAACATAGGCCTAAACATGGGTAAACCCATGGGTTGAAATCCCTTTCCCATTAAATTAACCCAAAACCCTAAAAGGGCCCCAAAAGTGGGTCGAGATCCCGTGATCTCTGCTTCACCTGGCGCTCCATATTTGACAAGGTGTCGATGTCCAAAAATGGTCAAATATGACCAAGTGTTCCTCAAAACTTGGTCAAGGGCCAACAAGCCCCCAACACTCACATGTGACTCGTCTCGAGTCACTCTGGTCTGATCAACTCTGCTTCAAATGTCTCGATGATGGCGTCCACCCGAGCACCTACCTTAGCAGGTCCCGCGCCTGACCTCCCGGTCTTTAAGGATCGGTCAATGTTCCCTTCTGAGCCGAAGCGACTCTTTGGACTCCCAATGGAATCCCTGTGAAAAATCGATCCATAGGTCCTTCCTTCACCCTATCATGGCCTTCTGGACGACCATGAAAAAATTCCCCATAGGGAATGTAATATCGGGTTTCGGGGTTTCGTGGTCCCCGAAGTTGAGAGTTCTTTACCTCTTGAATCCCCGATCTCTGATGAATAGATTTGTCGATGCGCCTTTTACGTGTTAGCCCTCCTGGCTAGAATCCTGGCCCATATGACCAGAATTCATAAGACCGCAGCCTTATCTTCTTTCGGGATTTTGGACTTCGAAATCTCGATGTGCTCCAATTCATGTTAGTCCCTCCGGACTAGACCTTTGGTCCACGCGACCTCCCCTTATATGACCGCAGTCATACCTCCCATCGGGTTTTCAGACTTTCCAATTTCCAAATACACTCGTCCTCAGGATTCATGATCCCTCGAATCCCGATTTCCCGACATGACGTTAGCTAGAAACTCCTGTATGCCTTTAACCTGATCAACGGTCGTGATTGCCTATGAGACCAACGGCTCCAGATCTCCCTCGGGACTTCGGGATTTTCAAATGTCAAAAAACATTTGCCCACGGGACTACTGATCTTTTGAATCTCGGTTCTCCGTTATGCTGACAGCTGGCTCCCACAATGGCACTTCCCTCCTTATCAGGGTTTCGGACTTCACAATTTCGAAATGCCCAAGCTTCTTGTCACCAGGATTCCCGATATCCCGATGATCAAAATGCTGATAGACGACTTCCTGTCAGGACTTTCCCCGATGACTTCGATTGCTACCATGTGTCCCCTCAAGATGGATGGTTTAGATTTCTCCTCACGTTTTCGAGACTTCTAATGTCCTGATTTTCACGACCTTAGGAACTCCGATTTCCCGAGCACCGATATCCCGATGTCTAGTGCCCGGATCTCCAGAATGGACGATCACGTGACACGCGTCCCCTCTCATATGGACGGCCCAGATTTTTGTCGGGGTTTTCAAGGCGGACTTACCCGATCTCCTGTCCACAGGAATGCCGATATCCCGACTCCCGACACCTTGATGTTTGCCACGCGTCTCCACAAATGGACAACTCTGATCCTTCCCTGGATTTTTACCATGAAAATTCCTGATCTTCTGCTCTCGTGACTCCCGATTTCCCGAACCCCGACGCCTCGATTTTCTGATGCTTCTCGGGGTTCTTACTCTACTCACGAGGGTTTGAACCCTGTGTAACTCCTGTCAGATTGAACGACTGAAGGGTAACTGATCAACGATCCAATGACTCACAACCCCTGGAGCTTGAACTCCGAACGCGGCCGTAACCTCCTTGCTTCTTTGGCAGATCCAATGGCTGGCGGGATTTTGCAAATCTTCTCCATAAGATCCTAACCGTCGATCTCTTCCTCTTTGATGTTTTCTATGGGGTGAACCCAGTATTCCTTTGTGAAAACTGGTCCTCCTGCGCGTAACTTTGCAACGCCTGTTCAAACACTCCCACGGCATAGACTCCCTGTGCTTCTCTTCGATGAGATTGGAAGCCTTGTCCTTCCTGAGCTTCACACAATTCTGAGTCTCCATGAAGACTCTTGCGCCCACCCCTTGCGGAAATCCTTAAACACTCTCAAGTGTTGAATTCTCTCGACTCTGCGCACACCTACAATAGCAGTCCTTCAATGTTTCACTCAGATTCACAACTGAGACTTTCCTTAGCCTGCGCACTCCTTGCACGGTTCCTATAACCCAATTTCACTTCTGGGTGAACGAGAACAAGAGTTAAACTATCTGAGCCTTCTATAAATGCACTTCTTGCGGATGACTTCAACTGCACTCCTTGCAGGAATCTTTGCTCAGATAGAGAAACAATTGAAACTCATTTCTTCTACTTCCTTTTAGAATTCACTTAGAACATGAAATCATATACACAACATATCAAAGAAAATGTATAACAGGAAGCAAACATTCATAAGCATATCAATCAACACACATACACAGAGAACAACACAACGCCATGAACTTGAATCAACTTCCTCTATTCATCCAAATAACTGTACATGGGTGTTTCTACACAGCTCTTTGCTTCTCTTCTATGCTCCAATGCTTCTAACTCTGTTACAATGCACAATGAGGGTGTCTATATCCCGTTTCCCTCTTACACTCTCAAACAGTCTAATCTAGAATTAAATTTCTATCTACCTGCATTAACTACTATAAATGCCTCCATCTACTTCAGACGAGAGCGGAGCGCTCAAGGTCTACTTACATTATACCAAGGTGCCTTCATTAAATGATCTCATTTATATTTGGCACATCAACTTCAAGGGAAAATCCAAAAATTTGGCTGGGTTTGTCCAGCTGTCCTTTGTTTTCTGCGCTGGCTCATTTGATGTTGGCGATGCTCCTGCATCACTCGAGCTTGGCCCGAGCTACTTCAACCTGCTGCATGTGAAAACCTCTTTCTCAGTGAACTCCTGGATCACTACGTCATTTATTGGTCCTTCCATGCATTGTTCTATGGTGATGACAACCTCTTCAAGCTCGGCTGCCTGGATCTCAACTTCAGTGAATAGGTGGCATGCTTTCTCTTGGAGTGGTTGAAGTAGTTGAGAGACTTCCATCACTTTACTTTGCAACATGTGTACCTATTGTTGGGCGATGCGTTGTTCTAGAAATCACTTCATTCTTTTAACTGGGGTCAAGGCCTTCAGTTGCGCCTGTAGCATATCTGCATGTTTCTTTGCTTCTTGGAGCTATTCTTATAATGTCTGCAATTTTGGGTTCTCTATGAGGTTTTCATAAGTCTGGGTGCTTCTAGCGCTCAACTGCTTACATTCCAAAGCCAAGGTTTTTAATATGTCAATTGTGCTGCGAGCAATTGCCTCCCTTAGGTCTCTTACCTCTTGTGGAATCTTGGGCACGGTACAAAGTTCCAGATCTGTGATGCACTGCTGAATTTGTTGGATTACTTATTCAAGTTGTGCCACCTGTTGTGGGACACGTTCTTCCATTTTCACTTCAATGACTGTCATAGAGTGAAGTGCTCTGTGAAATCTTTCCTGTACTTCAAGTTGCTCTGCTAGCAACTGGTCCTTGCTCTGCTATAACTGTATTTTTTCCTTCTCCCACTTTGCTTCCAGGGTAATATTTTTCTATTCTGCCTTCCTATGTTATACTCTATGTGCGCTCTGTACTTGTTCCAAGGCCCGGGTGGCTTGCGTTGTGTCTTCTTGAGCTCGTCGAAGGAACACTTCAACTTTCTCAATGATTTGGCGTAATTGGGTGGGATCATCAGTTGTTCCTGTTGTTTCAATTGTCAAGGGCATCATAGAAAATTCTCTATTGGACTAGAGTGCCTGCTGCACTTCTTGAAGTTCATCCTTGATCCAGCTGAATACCTCCTCCTACTTCACTTCTTTCCTTTCTGCGATCTCTAGTGAGGCATCATTCAGTGCAACGATCAAGAAGTCGAAGTCGTCTTGTGTGAGGGTAGCCTTAAACATAGTCTGGGTGGCCTTAGCTTTATTTTTGGATGAGGGATGTGGTGGGGTAATCTTCCTTTTCTTGGAGGGATACACCTCCTCTCCAGGTGGAGCAACCTTGCCTTTGTTTTTCTCAACTTCTGTGCCACCTAGTTCTTCACCATCACCTCCCTTCATAGGTGAGATCGAAGTAGTCTTCGTGGATGTGCTATGGAAATCTTGAACTTCCACATCCTTCTTAGTCTTGCGCGGTCCAGGTGTATCCAACATAGCTTCAGGGCTATCCACGTTGGACATCTCTGCGGGGTTTGTTGTAACAAGGAGGTCCGCCGACCATTCCTTCGTAATCTTCTCCAAGTATTCTTCTGTCAACTTATAGTATGACTGGAGTTGTTGTTTGTGCTCATCAGCACGCACTATGATATAGGTGAAGTGGAGGCCTGCACTAAATTTGATCAAAGGTCTAAACCTATGAAGTATGTTTGGTGTGAGGCGTGGTGTAGACTAGATTGCATTCTTCAATTGATTGTAATAAGCGTGGAAGATAGAATTGGACTACCACTGCTTGTTCATGTTGCTGGAGTACCACAACATACAAAACTTCATGGCCAGTGGTTCGAAGGGTTCGATCTCTGGAAAGTGGCACCTTCTGGTAGCTCCCAAGTGATGAAAGCGATGAGTATGAGCAACCAACTAAAGTGGAACTCATACCCTTGGTCTTGCACTTGTTTGCAGTCAAGCTCTAGCTGATTTACAAGGTACTTTGCCCAGTTCATTTGTAGTTCCTCCGTGCACTTCCCTGTGAGTTCAACTACAAATCCATTCACCTGTGTGGGTCTGTTTTTGCAGACTAACTTCCCTGTGATCAGCTGGCAAACGAGGTGCATTGTTTCATTCTCAATGGAGTCTACCTTGTAACCTCGCATGCCCTTCTCTAGATCTCCATATGTGTATTTTATTCGTTGGGCGGGAGTGCAATCTGAGGTCTTTCCAGGGTAAAACTCATGCAGGTCAGGGCCCTGCATCCTTATCCCTATGATCCGATTGATCAGAATTGGATCCACAGTGATGCATTGGTCCAACCATAAGTATCCTCTGTGGTAGTAGGACAACAACAATCTGATGCATGCATTCACTTCCTAATGCCTCCCGAAATGAGGAATCTTCATTACATTTAGGAGGGTTGACTGCACGAGGTTATGGGTCCATTGTTGAGGGAAAATCTTTGGGTTCCTCCCTTTTGTGATAGTTAAGTACTTTTGCGGGGCTAGCATACTGTAAACCTTGTGATCTCCAAGGTTAAAATCACTAATTTTCAACATTGTGAGATTATCCTGGTCAACACAAACTCTGTGCACCCCTTTCAGGAGGTACACAGTGACCACAACATAGTCTAAGTCTCTGGGTACAATGTCTCGATTCACTGTGCCGCTTAGTAGTGAGATATATTTAGGTAAGATACTTGGGATCATCTTCACAGTGGAGAAGTTGTTTCTGAGATTAGATCATCTTTTCAAAGGCAGTCGGGATGGTCCTGCTTGAGAAGTGGAGGGGGAAGATGTCAATGCTCCTGAGGACGATGCCTGTACACTTGTAGACATTCCTCAATCTGACATGACTCTCTCAGTCATTAAGTCAATTAGAACTTCTTCAACGATTTTCTCAGTAGCGCTGAGCTTGTTTGACATACAAGCTTGGGTCAGCTAGCTCGAGTGCGAAAGGAATTTAGAGACTACAGTGAATAGTATGGGAACAAGGCAATGATCTTAGGGTGAGTTAATATCAGGTTTCGTGCTCAAATTCTCACTTAGAAAAAAGTATTCTCGGTGCGTGGCATGATGGACTAAGTAGGGAAACTTAGTAACAGTTTTTTGGCAACAGTTATGATCCTTCATTAAATCTTGTTCGACCCATTATGGCGTGTTTCAATGGTTGGATGATGTCCCTTTATTTCTTTTTTGTCCTTTCTAAGCGGAAGTTGAACGGATATATCGGCCCCAACGGCTATATTTCTTCATCATGGCGAAGTACTCTATGTCGTTGTTCTGATATCTCGGTGAAGTTTCAATTCTGCAATTTTTTTGTTTGTGAAGTATCCTCTAGAACCTCTTGTAACCTTACAGTATTAGCCCTTTTCTTTCTTAACTTTCTAGCCTTCTTCCTAGTGAGCTTCGTCTCAGTAATGCTTTCTCCATTCTGATTCTTATCTTTTGTGGTCTTAGTTACTTCGCGTTGTTGAAAGTATTTCCTAGGGTTCCTGAATAATACTTCTTTTGTATAAAAAATATGTAACTCAATCTTCTGCGGATGCTCTAGTGTTCTCTTAGCCTCGACATCGGAGTTACTAGTATTAAATATCTACGATCTTCTCTTATGTTCTTCAATCAAGTGTGCAATCCTTCTGGTCATAAAGTATTTTAACTCTTGCTTCTTTTGTTCCAAAACTTCTTCTTCCTCTTTTCGTCTGGCTTGTTCTCTATCAATCCAAGGTTTTCCTATGAGCATGGTAAATGGGGCACTGTCTTCAAAAAATTTAATAATCTCAAATTCTTCATCTGTCAAAGTTCCATTGACAGTCATAGGTATCCGGGCGAGCCTTCCACATAGGTTTACTAGCTTTCCTCTGAATAAACTTGTCCCTCCTAGGGAAGGGATCATGGCAGGCTTTCCTATAGCTTCCCAAGTTCTTTCTGGCATAATGTTCACCTGTGTTTCTTCATCAAGAATACAGTTAATGTTGAATTCCCCTATTCTTTCTTCAACTTGCTCCTTTTCTTTGAAGATCTCTGATAGCCTAACATGTCGGTGATCATTCAAGGTGTCTTTCATCTGTAGCAATATCTTTTCTGATTCCTTCCGAGTTTCTACTATTTCTGGATATGCCTTAGGGTTTTCTTCATTCAGATTCATTTTTTCAAGCTTATCAATCATTCTAGGGAAATCCAACACTTCATGGTCCAAAGATTTGCAATAGAGACAACTAGGTCTTCCACCAAGGCATTCCTTAGCAAGATGTCCCGGTCTTCTGCAACTGTAATAGAGGGTTAACCCTCTCTTTCATTTAAATGTTCCCCAACTTCTTTTGTACTACGCACCAGGATCATGGTAGCTAGCCTGTAAAAAAATATTTATAGGATCCTGCATCCACTTGTTAGTCCAAACATTCTTTCTATGCATAGGTATAACATATATATCATTATACTTATCAAATCTATTCATATCAAACTTTATTTCATCTATTAATGCCCTAGTTTTGAAGCTAGGATAGAATATATGAAGCATACCTAGATCCATGATTTAGAAACAAAAAAATTCACTTATCTTACTTCTACAGAGAACAAAGCTTTCAGATCTAAAAACTTTTGACTATTCTTACCTTTATTAGAGAATAGAGCTTACATATCTTACCTCTTTTTTGCAGATCTGACTTCTTTCTTTCAAAAATTTCCACTTTTACTTTTCTTAGAGAACCAAGCGTTCATATCTTGCTTCTTTTCTTTGGATCTGATCTTATTCCTAGCACAAAGCTTCACAGGTCGAGTAAAAATATGTGCACTAGGGAAACAGATCTATGCACAGAGATTTCTTTTGCACAAAGTTTCTTCTTCCTCATTTCCCAGTAATCACAGTTTCAGGTCCTGACAACAGAACCATTTGTTGGCACAGGGGCAGACCCAGGGTTCAATGCTCAAGGGGGCATCAACAAAGCCCTAACTACTAGCCCTTTCGGCAACACCTGCAAAGCAGATGAAGTCTCACCCGAGGTAGAGGCAGGGGTGGTTGCAAGACTCAGGTGTCTACAACCTTAGCTGGGACACAGATCTATGATTATATCCTTTACAGAGCACTTAGCACCATTCATTCATCACTATTCACCCTTATTGTACTTTGCAGATAAAACAAAACGCTGCAGTACTTTCTCAGATATAAGATATTTCAGTTCTTAGCAACAAAAAAACATATTAGATCTTGTAGATCAGCACTAAGCATCCTCATACACATCAGATATACTATTCATATGCATCTAGTGAATCACAAAGCAAAAGCAAATCTATCTAATCATGGCATAGCATTTAGCAAGAGAATGAAAACACAAGGAAGCAACAACACAAAGCATGACACACAGGTTTACGTGGTTCACCCCCACCCTGGGTCTACGTCCAAAAAGTCTGCTTCTTCTTTATTAGCTTTGGTCAATCTGATTATAGCACAGAGCTCAACTTGTACTCCGCATAGGATAGGGGATCTGCGCGCACCTCACCAGATCCTCCTTCCCCGAGTATATCTAGCATACAACCTTCTTACAATCCATGCACTCAACACTTAAAACAGTGACACTAAGCTCTGCAAGCCTCTTACAATCATGCACAGAGTATTTACATTCGATCACACAGATCTAATTACTATCACTAAGCAATCGACCCTTCTTAAATTGCCTAGCTACTTATTTATACTTTACAACATAGGCCTAAACATGGGTAAACCCATGGGCCAACATCCCTTTCCCATTACATTAACCCAAAATGCTAAAAGGGCCCCAAAAGTGGGTTGAGATCCCATGATCTCTGCTTTGCCTGACGCTCCATCTTTGACAGGGTGTCGATGTCCAAAAATGGTCAAATATGACCAAGTGTTCCTCAAAACTTGGTCAAGGGCCAACCTGAAGCTTACCTTTATATCTGTCGTTGGTTCCCTTGTTCAATATTCTAACAAAGTTGGCCACTTCTTCTTCATCATCTTTTGAGAAGACACTACTGTTGCTATGTTCATTTTGCTTTCCCTTTTCCTTTGACCTTTTGGATGCTTTGAAAGTTTCTTCTTTTATATCTAGATTTTCCTATTTATTTCTCATTTCATATGCTATGAAGATTTCATGTAGTTCGTCCATGCTTATTGAGTCTAGATCTGATCTTTCTTCTAGTGATGATATCTTAGGATCAAATCTCATAGGAAGAGATATTAGTACCTTTTGAACAATTACAGATCTTCAATTTCTTCTCCCAATCCTATGATTGCATTCACTGTTTCATCGACTTGTAAGAATTAAGCTACAATATTCTCATCTTCCTTCATATTTAGTTGTTCGAATTGACCTCTGTAAATTTGAAGTTTTGCTGCCTTGACTTTTGAATCTCCTTCATAAATATTTTGAAGTTTGTCCCAAATCTCTTTAGTGGATTTACAATGTACAACTTTGGTATATACCGATTCACCAAGACCATTAAGAAGTTCATTTGTGGCTTTAGAATTATTTTGACTGAGTTTCATTTCTTTTTCACTTGTTGGCGAAATTGCTGGTTCTTTGTATCCATCTACTACTGATTTCCAAATTTCAATTCCATGTTCCTGTATATATGTTTTCATCCTTATGCTACATAATGCATACTTTTGTCCATCAGACTGTGGTATTCTATTTTTATACATGTTGTTGCTCTCCATGATCTACCTTTTAGTGGTTGAACTGATTTTTGAAGGAACCTGCTATGATACCAATTGGTGGATTACTGAGAGGGGGGGTGAATCCGTAATAGAGAAATTTAATCTTTTTTAACCATAAAATGAAAGTGTTATATCAATGTAGAATTATCATCCAATAGTTTGAGAGTAAATAAACAATGAACAAATGAGCAATCATACACATACAAAGTACACCAGTGTTTTTACATGGAAACCTAAAGAGGGAGAAAACCACAAAATTATTTTTCTTATATGTATTTAAGAATTACATTCATTGGAAGTAACAACTTCCTTTGTTTTCCAACTGCAACTGGAAGGAGGCTCCAACCCCCTAGTTTCTCAGGCTACCACCTGAGGGAAGTTCCAACTCCCCAATTCTCTGGCTACAACCAAAAGGAGGCTATAACCCCCTATGTTCTCTGACTACAAACGAAAGGTGGATACAACCACCTATCCTTTCCCCATCCAACCACCCTGTTATAGAAGTAGAATGATGGAACCACTATCACACTATCACTGTGACATATACTAATGTAAATTTGTACCAATCAACTTGCACCAAACAACCTGTAACAACCTGTACCAAACAACCTTTAATCAACTTGTACCATAAAAAAGTGAATCAAACATGCACCAAACTGTACCTCAACCTATACCATCAATGAGTGCATCAACCATGCACCAAATATGTACCAATCATGCATCAAATACACATAAGATATGACTCATCAAGATGTACCAACATTATCAACTATACACCTCATGTATGTGCCAACTCATCAACTACTTGTCGCAACCATGTACCCAACATGTACCTCAACCAAAAGCCCTCATCAATTTCATCATCCAAATCTTATTTGTAACTCTGTAATAGACATGGTGTAAATGATTACATACCTACAAACCCTCCTTAATTTTAACAAGAAGAGACTAGCATTTTCATCAAACTTTACTTTAGTCTCACATGACTAATTTTGGATTAGTCAACAACCCTAACTTGAAATAATCATAACTATGTACCCATAATGAATAAAGATCTGAAAATAGTACACAATATTCTTCGGTGTCTTTAATTCAATGCATCCAGGTTTCACTGCTTGGAACCTCTCAGAAAAATAGTCATAGCAAAGATGGCATACCTTGTTGAATTCTGGCTTATTCTAGAGAGAAAACTTGTATAGCGTGCCCCAGGCATAATATTTGTTGTATGAGTCTGAAAATGGTACACATGATACTAAATATTGTACTATAACCAATACATTTAGTCTTACTGAATTTGGATCTGTTATGAAGAAGTTATGATGTTTTTACCTGAAACACCTGTTTTAGACTAGTTTCAAGACTAGCCACAAACCCTATTGTCCACGGAGTGTAACTCCAAAAATACAATGACCCACAAGATGAAATGTTTATCAAAACTACTTGGAAATGTTTCCTCAACATACTCCATATGTTGTGGTCTGAATCATTTTAGAAAACAATCTATTGCAAAAATGGTGAGATGACCTCTAAATAATATACCTTAGAAAACATCATCAAAATAATTTATCCTCCCTTGAATTTCATCCTTATTTACTTCACCTTCCCTCTGAAATTATCCTTAGATATCCTTTGCTTACCTCAGTCACTTATAGGTATTCAATATGCTCAAGTGTAATTAAAATGAGAGACCCTTTCCTCTTATTTATACTTTTATGTAGCTTCCTCAAGGGGTTACCTTCTAACCATCTCAAACCACTTTCCTTATTTTAGGGCTAACCCACTTCTAACCACTTGTCCACTTAGTAATTTCTCCATTAACTTTATTATTTAAATAATTTCTTTTGTATCCACTCTGACTTATAGTACACTCATCACTTCACTTTATTATTTAAATAATTTCTTCTTTGCAACCACTTTGACTACTTTGACATTTTGAGGCTTCTAGATGACTCATGAGGGTTATCCAACTTCACATGGACATAACTCTCTAACCGTGAGGAGTTATGTGATGTTCCACATACCACCGAAAATGGAATACATGTACTATCCATATAGAATAGTCTTACCTTCAAATATATTAAAACACATACCAGTATACATAAAAAATTTGGGTCCATTACCCAAACCTGTGTCCTATCGAAATTCTCTATCGGACTTTCTTCAAGGGTTGACATCAATGACAACCAAACCAAATAATAAACAGATTCATGAGATTTGTTACTATCAAATTGTGTTTTCTCTATTTTATAGTTTACATTTTTATCTTGCTTGAATGAATTTAATACATTGAGGATCAATGGATGTTCATGGGTATGAGATTCATGAGCTGCAAAGGATTTGCAGTGATTGCATTCTTTCAAGATTTATGTTCAAGTATTCTTTTTATTAATTTTGTAAAGAGGATCATTGCTTGATGAATATTTCTTCTTAGTGTTATCTACTTCATTCTTCTGTTCTTCATTATATAGCCCTTTTTTCTGGTAGGCAACTTGATTTCCTTTGATCTGCAAAATGTTATGACTCCATGCCCAATGGAATGTCCCTGTAGACAGTCTGCAACTCTCTTTCTTACTCTTTCTTTCTAATCCACCAACCATAAAATTGATTTAATTATTCAAATTTTGATGGGTATTAGGCTTACACCTACTACAATCTAGGTGTGACTTCTAGTGCTAACATTTTTGGCGTCATTGCCGAGGACAAAGTTGAATATTTTCCTTGGGAGAACGAAAAATCTTAGATCCAGTCTTTGATGGTGAAAAAAGGTTGTTGACACAGTACATACTACATCATTCACCTGGTGACTCCATGAAGGATAGATCCAATGGAGACTCCACAATTTCATAATTTCAAAGGCATTTGTTGTTGTTTTGGCTCGAAGGATTGCACCTCTTAACTTTATTGCAGTCCCTAGTTTCCCACATCCAGTACCTCATATATCAAAATGGGGATATTTCTACCTGTATTCAGAGAAAGGAAAGAGGATAATCCTGCACAACACCTCATTATGTTTCATCACTGTATGGATCATTTAGATATACATCATGAGGATGTGCTCATGAAAATGTTCATGTATTCACTAGAAGGAGATGCTCGAGGATGGTATAGATCTCTTCCTCCCTTGATTATTTCATCATTACAAGAATTTCATACTATGTTTCATCATAATTTCAAAATATTTTATCCATACGATCTTCTTTTTGAAAAATGTTGTAAAGAATTTGAATTCTACATCCAACATTCATTTAGTAATTCTTCTGATTATAAGGATGGAGTGGAAAAAATATTGAGAATGTAGAGGAGGAATCATCCCCATGTAAAACCTTCTCTAGTTATTTCGTTTAGAAAGAAGATTCTATTGATTGCTTTAATGATAAGGATATTGGTGATAGCAATATTGTAGACACATTTGTCCTTAACCCGAATGTCTCTAGTAGTTTTGAGACTGCTCCAGATTTTCATGAAGATCAAGTTGTTTCTTTTAAGTATTCATATACAAAAGAACTAATGTACACATCAAGATATGATAGCTATGAAAATGATGCTTGTCATGAAGAAATAGTTGCATAAGAATATTTTCCTCGGGTCTTTCAAGAGGTTTCCTATGATGTCTTTTCACCTGTGATTAAAGAGAATGATGATAAACATGTCCCTAAGCTTGCATGTGTTCAAATTTTACCTGCTTATAATAAATTTGAAAATATACTTACTCCTGTAAAAGATCATGAAGACAAGCTTCATTTTCATCCTTCACTTGAAATATTTAACAACAGTGGAAATATATTGCAACAGTATTTTGTTTTTTTAGAATAGGAGAGATCATAATGTTACTCACATAGTAGACTCAATACAGTGACAACCTTGTCCTTTGGATCAGCCCAATTTTTTCTTTCATGATTTTCATGATGCCATAGCTGATTGGATGGAGTCTCTGTTTTCAAAAGCTTCACACACTGACAATTTGGGCATGGTTTTTCTTTGTTGCTATGAGTATGAGTTGTCTAAGATTTCTTTGTTGGATACATTAAATTATTTTTATGTTTTTTCAATGAGATGAAAACATAAATCCATGCCAAGAAATCAGTTTCTTGATTGGCTATTTTGGAAATTTGTATATATATGAGAAAAGTGTTTTTTCAGTTGGTTAGTATAGGAATTGTAAATAAATAGTCTTGATGTTTCAAGAATTTCCCTTAGTTTACACAGTGTGTGAATGTTTTCATTTCCAATAAAGAGCAAAAGTATACTTCAAGTAGGAACAATTCACATTTTGTAGCTCAGATCGACTGTAGTGCATGATGGACAACTACAAGTTTCATATTTTCAAAATGGATAAGTCACATGAACTACAAGTTCTTGGCATATCGTAGGGAGCATGACATTCCCCAGTAGGAGCCAATGTTACCACCAATATTTGTTTTAGTGCCTCGCCAACATCCAACATCTCGAAGGTTTGGTTTCAAAAGGAATCTTTATCATTTCTTATCTTCATTTCAATTTGCAACTGTGCGCTTGATCTGAAAAGATATTTTAAAGACAATGGTTGAGTTTTAAAACATGATTTCATTAACCATTTAGGAATTTGATGAAAAAGGAAGAATTAATGATGAAACATGGCATCCATATAAAATATACATATCTAGAAATAAGCACAAGAATCAACAAACCATAATAGCAAAAGTCGATAACAGAGTTCGGCAATATTGCCTACGTCTCTGGGCCTTTTGTTTCATTGGGTGAGGCTTTCTTATTTCTATTCAAAGCTTAAAAAATAAATCATAAAAGTGTCAAATGGATTACAAACTAATATGGTTGTATTCTTCTAGATCTCAAGAACCCATCAAAATTGACGACACTAAAAACGGATGAACGAAGCTCCCACAAATGGCCCACAAAGTTGCTCTCCTCAATGGCTTCCCTACATAAAAATGGTTTTGCCTTTAGAATTCTTAAGCATTTTCTTGTGTTGAATCCCCCAAGGCTGCCAAGAACCTCTCGTTTATATAGGCTTGAAGTTGGCAACAAACTCCCAACTTCCCCCCAAGATCTGGCCTAAAAAAGGGTTCCAAATCCTCCAAAAATGGTCAAAATCCCCCAAAACTGGCTAAAATGACCATAAAAATAATATCATATAGTTTAAAATCCATTATTTGGCCAAAATAGGGCACAACCCCCCGATCCTCGGGCTCCTGGTCACATGCGCACTCCATGTGGCCTTGGGCTAGGCTGGTGCACTGGCACCCCTCCGATCATGGCTCCTGGTCATAAGGCTTGGCCCATGTGGCCACATCCTATACCTCCACATGCTCCCAACTGGATATACCCCTGATCATTTATCCCTTGGTTACATGCCCTAGTCGGCAGGCTGGCTTGACCAACCGAGATAGCCCCATATATCTATGCCAATGTTATAAACGGTGGGCATATGGTAGTGGTCACATGTTAAAGAGTTGAACTGAGGGCTTGGAGCTACACCATAAACAATCATGTGCCAACTGAGAGGTAAGGTCATATAGTATAGTTATATGGAGTGTATTGCGTCGGGGCTGGGGCTAGGCCCCAGCCCTTAACTCTGCCCAAACTTACAACCATTCAAATTTAAATATATGATTGTGCCCATGGTTTATAAGGAACACTGAGGGTAGGCTGGTAGCTCGACCTTGCCAAGTCACTCGCCCAGACCGGAGGTCACGGGTTCGACTCTGATCGAGTCCATAAACTTTTTCCCAATACATCCAACGGAGGGGTGCAACGTGGTAGCCTAAGACTGGTCCATGTGGAACCATACCATTATCCCACATAAATTCCATGTGTCATACTATGATTCATCTAGCTATCAACTCTTTCCCAGTCAACTTGCCAGTCCAGTCAACATCCACATGTCGTACGAACCTTACCACGTCAGCCCATGCCAACTCGGCTGTACGGACGTACCACATGTCATAATATGACTGGTCCACGCAACTTCCAACACATCACTTCCATGTCACCTGTACGTTCGTACGGACTATACAGTCAGATGCCACGTCAACACTGTATGGACTACACAGTCAGCAAAATTTTGCTTGTTTGGAAAAACGAACAGACTGTGATATATTTCGCATATGGTGTCTGTTTGAGCCCATTCAAGTTGTGTTGGGTTAGTATTGATGAGGCCTACGCACACGTCTATTTTGAAGAGATTCTGAGCACTTTGATTTTTATGCCTTCCTAGACCCATTTTGGCTCCTTGATCAGTGCTGCAAACTCAACTGGGCCCTACAAACTTCACTATGTGCTGCAAACTCAACTATGTGCTGCAAACTCAACTGTGTGCTAGTACACAACAAAATCGTATTTTCATCATAAATTTTAAATGTCGATCTGGGTTCTTCTAAAATTGTTTTTGGAGATAAATCATAATATCATTGACTTTCTAACCAAAAATCATTCTGACCCAGTTTGTCGTTTGGGAGAAAAGTTGAAATCATCACCTACATGAAAGTTTGCAGGGAATCCTGAAATTGCGCTACAAACTCTAACAATTTCATAAATCTGAGTTGTAGGAGGGTTGCCACCTATATGAGGAGGTTCAAATGGGTTCTCATAGATTATTTAGACACCAAGGGACACTTGTATATGAGATTCATCTTCACTAAATCTTCATGCAATGAGCTGGCTGCAGTTGCATTTATTCTAAAAGACAGTTTTCAGGAATCAAGGAATTAGTTGGATTTTTTGTTTGCCAAATATCTATAAGGCGTAGAATCCAATGCATGGAGTAGGGCGTGACCTCCTAGATATATTATTGATGTAATTTTATATTTCATGAGTGAGAGGACTCCAACCTCATATGGCCCAAGCCAATGTGTCCTGAACTTCCCTAGATGCTTCATGAACTTGTTTTCATATACCAATACTAGATCTCCTTGCTTAAAGGCTTTCTTCTTGATGTGTCTGTCATGGTAAGCCTTCTCTCATTCCTTCGGTACATGCTGATGGAATCCTACAATATATCTGTATTCCTCTAGTTCTACCAACTGCGCAAGCCTGTTTTGAATAGTGCCAGTGTCATCCATATCTGTAAATGCTGAAATTATTCCATAGGTACTACTGCTTCTAGTCCATAAACCAACTTAAAGGGAGTCTGCATTGTCAGCTTCTTGCAAGTGGTTCTATAGGCCCATAACACTATTGGTACTCTCAAATCCCAAACATCTCTATTCACACTGCAAATCTTTGTCAGCATTGTCTCCAAGATGTTGTTGAAAGATTCAACTGTACCATTCGCTTGAGGATGGTATGGAGTGTTATTCTGGTGGTGAACTTCAAATTCTTGAGTCAAGGATTCAATAGTCTTATTAATACCTTGATTTCTCATAAGGATCTTTGGGCATCCAAAAGTGGTTATGATATCATCAAATATGAATTGTGCAGTTGTATTTGCACTACAGTCCTTAACTGCTCTTGCTTCTGCCCATATGGTCAAATATTATGTCGTAGTGATTATGTATCGAGATCCTGTGTGCTTTCCTGGTGAGTTGATAGGTCCCATGAAATCAATGGCCCATTTCTCAAATTCCTGTAAGGTTAGCTGGGTTGCTAAAGGCATATCATCCCTTCTGTAAGGTTTCCCAACTCTTTGGCATACATCGCAGGCTCTATAGTATTCCTTAGCGTCTTTGTGTAAAGTGGGCCACCAGAGGCTAGCTCTAAGAACCTTCTGCATTGTTTCTTTTCCTACATAGTGTCCTCCTGCGATGCCTCCATGTGTTTCTACCAGAATCAGTTGTCTTTCTGCCTCCATAACACATCTCCCATAAGATCTCATATGGTCCCATCTTATAATGTTTTCCATCTATAAGTGAAAAATATGCAACATGGACTACCAGTTGTTTCTTCTGAATGATGGTATATTCACGAGGTGCCATTCCTATAGATAGGAACTGGACTATTTCAGTGAAGTGATCATCAACCTTTCTGATGACCAACAACTATGCATCTGGTAGTGTATCCTCCAAGCTAGTAGGTTCCTCTTCATGTTCTAACCTAGACAAGTGGTCAGGTCCCTTGTTCATTCTCCCTGGCTTGACCACAATATCGAAATCATATTACTGAAATAACAGAAGCCATATGCATATCCTTCCCCCCAACACTCGCTTGTTGACTAGGTATTTCAACGTAGAGTGATCAGTGAACATCTTAAAGTGTCCTCCCAACAAGTAGTGACAAAACTTCTGCAGCGCATACACCATGGCTAAACCTTCTCTCTCAGTGGTAGTGTAATTTATCTCAGTTGTTGAAAGATTCCTGCAAGCAAAGGGTAACAAATGGTCAATATCTCTTGCTCCTGGTTGTGCTAACATTGCTCCTAATGCAATAGATGATGCATTGACATGCACATGGAATTCCTTTCTCCAATCTGGGAAAACCAAAATAAGCACAGTGACCATTTTTTGTTTCAGTGTGTCGAAGCTTTGTTGACATTCCTCTGACCATTGAAACTGACAATATTTCTTTAAAATCTTCTCCATGGGTGTTTTTATTTGTGCATAGCCACTGACGAACTTTTTGTAGTATCCAGTATGTCCCAACGTAGTGCACAACTGTCTTACTGAAGTAGGAGGGGGTAGATCAACAATGGTGGCAATCTTGGAGGGATCTACCAACAACCCCTTGTTACACACAATATGGCCTAAAAACACTCCAAAGGGTGAAAAGAAGATGCACTTCTTCA
>ML801106.1:93307-115129 GCA_009831015.1 Picea engelmannii | reverse complement strand
GAAATTTATTTTAAAATGTAGAAACCTTGGAGAATCTTCCTAATCCTTCATATGCCAACTATAAATGATTGGCGATATTTTTGTAAAAATATTCAAATTTCTAAGGATTTCATATAGTTTTTATAAAATTTTGGCGATTTTTATGGTAAAATAATTTTATCCTATAGAAGGTGGGCAAATCATTTTTAAAATAACGAATCACATTTTTGGAAAAACCATGGAAAATCAGCCCATGAGCAAAATTTAGCCCCTATAATCATCCCTGCAAGTCTTCAGCCAAGAAATCTTCAATTTCGGGATCTGAGACCTCATTGACCTCGATCGAGTCGATCGAGCTCAAATGAGGTTTAGATCGATTCCTTAAATTTATCGAAATAAGGCGACCAACTCTTTTGTTCTAAAACCCTAGAACCATGTGTTTTTGTTTTGCCTGATTGTGAGATTTTTTGATATCGGGTTTTATAGTGGCATTATGGCCAACATCTAATTCATGCATAGGGGTTTCAATCAACTCGGAACAAACATCTTGTTTCTCATGTGAATACTTACTGGGCATTGCCTCGTCTTGAGGGTTTCTATTTAGAGAGTCTGGCTCGTTATTTAGAATGTCAAATTGTTTTCTTATTAGTGGTTCACCCGAAATAGGGGTTTCTACATGAATGGTTGTAGCAAAGACATTCTTATTAAAAATCCATCCCAACAATCACCCAGGGTGGTCAAACGATGAATCAACAACATTTTAATTAATCCGTCATGAAAGAGACTAGAGTCGAGGCTCTGTCTCTTATACCTTTTAGACATTTTGTACAAGCTTCTCAACAGATAGAAGGGCACATTTAATTGAAAACCTATGAAATGCATAAGAAGTCATTATTGTTTAAGAAAATATAGGTACATCATGGAAGGAATTTTGTAAATTGGTAATGATCAGGTCGATGGGCGAGGAGCATTTTAGAATCCGTAGCATCAACGTGTTCAATTTTTTGACCTCATAGCCACACTTTATGGAAAAAATAGAAAAGGCTCATTTGAGAGAAAAAGAAGTGCACGGATTTCATGTTACTTATCATATCTGACTGAATTAGATAAAATATTTCACCGTCCACATCCAGACAAGTCACCCTATCAAATATTTAAACATCAATAAACTGAGAGACAAAGAAAGATGCCCAAGCCTGCTGCTTGTTTTTTTGTTACTTATCATATCTGACTCAACTAGATTGGATTGAAATACAAAAGGCTCATTTGATTTGAAACTTAGAGAAAAAGAATCCCAAGATTGCTTTTTTCTTTCATGTTACTTATCATATCTGAGTCAACTGGATAAAATATTTCACCATCCACATTGAGACAAGTCACACGATGAATTGGATAAAATATTTGAGCATTCACATCCACATAAGTCACATGATCTTTCGACTCCAAGTCAATAAACTCAAATCACTCTGTACAACAGCGTTTCCCGGATAACTATAACGACGTACAGATGATATTTGTTCAAGTATATAAATATAATTCGTAGGTAGTAGCTTTGTATATATACACAATAGGTGGGTTTTCATTATATGTATATAGATAAAGGACCAAACTTTGGAATAGGTTATAAGAGTTAAAAGTTCTCTCTAGGCTGAGAGGTGTTGCATTAAGGTTGTATGAAAGCGTTATTGTCAAGTTTAGGAGCATTGAGAGTTGGTCGTCACAATGAAATAAAGGATTAAAGCAAGGTTGTCCTTTATCTCCTACCCTTTTTGGCATTTACATTGACAACATAGAAGATTGTTTGGAAGCCGCAAGTTGTGTTGGACCAACTCTTGCTAGTATAGTAACCATCATTCTTCTCTATGTTGATGATATTGTTCTTATGGCAATGACTCTCTATGACCTTAATAAGTAGCTTAGAATCCTCAAGGACTTCTACTCTAGTACACATATGACTGTGAACACTAACAAAACAAAAGTTATGATCATTAAATCCAACAAGATCGATAATTTTTGTATATGACAATAATATCTTTGAGGAAGTGTTTTCATACAAGTATCTTGGAATTGATATCACACACTCAATTGGAACTATAGCATTGAGAAAATGATAAATGGAAGGTGGAAAGCATATTATGGGCTCGAAAATAATTGTAAATTAGTAGACCTTGGACTATGGGATAAGAAAAACCTCATGTTTGAGAATATTTCCATTATCATTAGATTATATGAATGCGAAGTTTGGGGATGCAATATCTCTCAAGAATCCTAGAGAAATATAGAACACATCCAAAAGAATTTTATAACTTATAATCTCAAAATTAAGGAAAATACACTCTATCATGTTCTCCTCATCAAAGAGGTCATTTCCCCCATTGAGAGCATAGCTATGATTATGTACTTGATGTACATGAACAAGATAAACAACATGAATAACAAGAAACTCCCCAAAATTGTTTCACACTCTAGCCAAAATCACCAACCATGATATTAAAAATATTATACAAGATAAATTTAAGGAGAATCTATGGTGCAATAAAGAATTAGAGAATAAAAGAAAATTAAGATGTTATAAGGAGGTGGTTAACCCTAACCTTGAAGATCAAAACCAACTCTCTATTTTTACTAGAGTAAAGAAGAGAATCAATATTACTAAAATAAGAACTAATTCTCATGAGCTACATAGTGAAACTCGGTGTTGAAGATTAAAAGATTTTTCTCCTATAATGCCCTAGGTATACCCAAATTAGATCCCAATTTCAAAATATTTGTCACAATACCAACCTTCCTAACCTTCTAAGTCATCAAAACTTTAGTGATCTTGGAATGTTTCTCTTAATATTTTTCAAGCATCGAAATAACATTTTGAAGAAATCCAAGTAATCTCTTGTTTTTCTTAAGGTTCCATAGACCAATTTTGGTATATGGACATTAACCATCATCATCATCATCATATTCATCTAAAATTCCAAACCAAGTAGACAAACAACTTTTCATCTAAAATTCCAAACCAACATCCACATCATGAACCAACATGATAAACATAGAAAAACACATCATGCACCAACATGATAAACATAGAAAAAAATCACATCTAGGTCTACAACTACACACATAACGAAAAAAATGTTACTATCAATTAATTAATGTTAAAAAATGTTACAATCAATTAATTTATATTGTAATAAGATTAATTTATGTAACTAGATATTATATGAGATGCACTTATAATAAAGTTATAATCAACATTTTGTTTTCAATCTCTTTTGAAATTGATTTTAAGAATTATAATGATGTGGGATTGGACATAACCACGTCTAAGGTTACCCATGGTGCTCCCTCAATTTTTATTTAAGCAATTTCTCACAGCCTTGATTTTTATTTAAGCAATATTTCACAGGTTTGTGGAGTAAGGTGATGTCATTATTAGTACCTACTTGGGCAAGGGACTCTAACAATTGCTTGGCGGTCAACGATCGTTGATCCCCTATTAGTGCATTTTGGATATTAATTGGTGCGTTTTGTTATGTCTTTAATACAATTTTTCCAATCTTTCTTAATATAATTTATTAATTTTTTTTTCTAAATTAAAATTCATTTTCATATATTTTTTAAAATTTTATTCCTAATTTTCTATTGGCCCATTTCATGATGGGACTAAATAACCATGGTGAAGCTAAATATTATTTATGTTTTTGTGATGGTTTAAAATTAATTTAAAAAATAGATAAAATTAGACCAACGTGTGTGATGTAGGAGCATCTCAAGCAAGCCAACGTGGAGACAACGGACAACTGGAAAAGTGCCCAGCACAAATTTTGAAAATATTTTAAAATATTAATGAAGCCATTAAGAAGGAGCGCCCTTGTAAAATGTAATTAGACCTTGAGCGATCCGCTCTCGTCCTTAGTAGGTAGAAGGCATTTATAGTAGTAAATGCAGGTAGATAGAATTGAATGTTAGATTAGACAGTTTTAGAGCACAGGAGGGAAAACAGGACATAGACACCCTCATTGGGTATTGTAACATTATGATGAAGAGTAGGAAGAGAATAGAGGAGAAGCAGAGAGCTGTGTGAAAACACCCATGTACAGAAATTTGAATTAATAGAGAAAGATTTGATTCAAATTCATGGCGTCATGTTTGTTCTCTGTGTATGTATGCTAAATGCTATGCTCATGGTTATTTTACTCTTCCTACTGTACATTTTCTTTTATTCTATGTATGAATGATTTCTTGTTGAATGTTTGAAATCTGAGAGGAAAGGAAAAAGAAATGAGTTTCAATTATTTCTCTATCTGAGAAAGAGTTCCTGCAAGGAGTGCAGTTGAATTGTCTGCAAGGAGTGCGTTGATGAAGGGTTTAGAGGGTTGTCTCTGAAAGATCAGACTAGATAGATTTTGTTTCTCATTCACTCAGAAGTGCAGTTAGGCACAAGGAGCCATGCAATGAGTGCGCAGGCCGAGTGAAGTTTCAGAGTTTCGAATCTGAGCGAATTATTGAGAGACTGCTACTGCAGGTGTGCACAAATTTGAAGGATTTCAACACTTGGAAGTGCTTGAAGGTTGCTGCAAGGAGTGCGAGCAGAAGCTTTCTGAAAGACTCGAAGTCGTGGGAAAACTCAGTAGGATTTTTAACCTTCGAAGGGGTCGAAGGAAGGTAACAGGCCAAGTACCTTGAAAATATGAAGGAAGGAATAGTGACATCGAGCCACAGAAGGATGAGTTCCACGAAGAGAGGCACTTTGTTTAGCTCGCGCAAAAGTCCACAAGGGAAGAACGGACGGTCGAAATTCTCTGTGGAGAATACGCGAAGTCCCATGAGCCGCCAGATCTCACGAAGGAGCAGGGGAGTCACCGCGAGTATTCCTAAAGGTGTAAGCTCAGGAGGAGTAGATCCATCGATCCAAGTCAGCTAGGAGCCATTGGATCACTCGTGAAATCGACTATCGGGGTTTTGTGAGAGGAAGGGTTGAAATTTTGGTATTAAAATTCACGAAATCGCAAAGTGCGAAGTCGTGAAGGATTGATAGGATTGTGTGGGACCATAGGGGCCAGCAAGGTAGACAGGTGGCACTCTATCGACGTAAAATTCAATCGAGTTGAAGTCTTGAAACGACGAGAAGTCTAGTTGTGGGGACAGTGCCAAGAACGTGTCAGAGTCTGACATATCAGGATTTCGGTGAATAGAATATCAGAATTTTGGGGTTCGTGGGCAGAGCTGTATGTTATCGCAACTTGCGAACGTGCGAAAGCTAACAAGTTGGGGTGATATCGACGTCTTGGAGTTTCAGGATTTGGGGTCATAGCGAGTCGGTGCTCGACCATAGGATTCACGATATCACGAAGTCCGATCTCCTAAGTGCAAAGGGGGGGATCCCACGAGGATTTGTTGTGGGTGTGGATTTTCTAAAAGGAAAATAGAAGAGCCATTTTAGAGTTCTTCGGGCCAGTGAGAGGAGAAAGATCCTGTTGACGTGGACCTTCCGGCCTGTGGGTTGAGAGGGGTGGCTGCGTCATCATTTTTTGGTATCAGAGCTCAGAAAGGTTCTTTGCTTTCTGTAGCAGAGAAAAGGAGAATTCGCCATGCCGCCAAGGAGAAGGGACAGACAAACACCCGATCAGTCAGAGGAGAGGGAAATGCTGAGAAGAAGAGGTAGGTAGATGACTGATCCCGCCATGGAGAGAGAGATGTGTGATTTACGTGCTAGACTTGAAGACATGGAGACAACACAAAGGCACACAGTCAGTACTGGGGATCTTAGTGATTCCGAAAGTGAAATTGAGGCTGAACATGAGGAAGAAGTTGCAGCCGAAGATGCAGCAAACGCACGTTTGATTAGAGCTATTGCAAGAATGGGTGCAAGAGCGAAAATGGACATTCCAGTTTATGAGGGAAACTTGGATGCAAATGAGCTTCTAGACTAGATTAGAGCTCTAGACACATACTTTGACTACGAGGATGTCGAAGAGGAAAAGAAGGTCAAGCATGCTGTCACTAGATTGANAAGGGCAAGCAGAAGATCAAGAGCTGGGATAGAATGATCGCGAAGATGAAGGTGAAATTCATCCCCAGAGATTATCAAATTACTCTGTTCAGGAGAATGCAGAACCTGAGACAGAAGCTGATGACAATGAAAGAATACACTGAAGAATTCTACAAGCTGAACATAAGGGTAGGTCATCGGGAAAGCGATGATGAGAAAGTTTCCAGATACATGAATGGCCTGAGATATGACATTCAGGATGAGATGAGCATGGTGACCATACGAACGGTGGAAGATGCTTATCAGATGGATCTAAAAGCTGAAGAGAAGCTGAGCCAAAAGCAGGGTCAGAGAGGCCGAAGCAAAAGTTAGCCCAGAGGCAAATCAGTTGCCCAGGATAAATATCAGAAGCCCAAGGAGGACTGGAAGAAACCTCAGACTCGAACTGAGAGAGGTGGAATCTCACAATGAGGGAAATATGCTGAACAGAGAGGGAAACTTGCTGAATTGAGAGGAGATTCTGCTGACAATAATACTTTTCCTCGTACTAGAGGTAGAGGAAGGGGAAGAGGTGGAGTAATAACCTGCTTCACATGTGGAAAGAATGGGCACAAGTCTTACGAGTGTCCAGATAAAAAGAGAGAAGGAGGAGAAACTCACATCGCCGAAGCGTAGAGGCGGGATGTTGAGGCGAAAGATCGTTGATGATGCGAAAAGTTCTTTTGACACCAGAGAAGGAGGTGGAGAGTTCAGTCCAAAGAACCAAACTTTTCCGGACTGCTTGCAAAACCAAGGACAGGGTATGCAAGGTCACCGTGGATAGTGGTATCATAGATAATCTCGTTTCTACAGAGATGGTAGAAAAGTTGGAGCTGGAGACGATTGATCATCCAAGCCCATACAAAGTTTTGTGGCTACAAAAAGGACATCAGGTAACTGTCACTAAACAATGTTTAGTTGAATTCAAGATAGGAGGATATAATGATAAGATACTTTGTGATTTTATTCCCATGGATGTTTGTCATCTATTGCTGGGTAGACCATGGCAATATGACAAGAATGTGATTCATGATGGGAGAATGAACACATACACCCTAGAGAAGAATGGGAGGACTCACATGTTGCTTCCAATCAAGGACAAGGAGGTGAAACCGGAAGTGAGAAACATTGTACTTCTCATGAGTGGGAAGGAACTTCTTACAGAGGTTAAGAAGAAGGAAGAACCGTAATTCATTGTGGTCAAGAAACCGAAGATTGTTTTGACCAGCACAAGAGTGGATGATTTACCAGAAGAAGTTCAGGAACTACTGGAAGAGTTCGCTGATATATTAGTGGATGAACTACCTCGTTCATTGCAACCGATCAGAAGTGTGAGTCATCATATTGATCTCATACCAGGAGCCAGTTTTCCAAACAAAGTCGCGTACAGACTAACGCTGCAAGAGAATGAAGAGGTCAAAAGACAAGTCTGGGAGTTGTTGGACAAAGGTTTGGTCAGATAAAGCTTGAGTCCATGTGTTGTTCCAACAGTACTCAGTCCGAAGAAAGACGGAGGCTGGCGGATGTGTACTGACTCGAGGGCGATTAACAAAATAACCATCAGGTACAGGTTTCCATTACCGAGGATGGATGATTTGATGGATTGCTTGAGTGCAGCAAAATTCTTTTCAAAGATTGATTTGAAAAGCGGTTATCATCAAGTCCGCATGAGAGAAGGTGATGAATGGAAGATAGCATTCAAAACCAACGAAGGGTTGTATGAATGGATTGTTATGTTGTTTGGCTTAACCAACGCACCAAGTACCTTCATGAGGTTGATGAACAAAGTCCTAAGGGAGTTCATCAGAAAATTTGTTATCGTATACCTGGATGACATACTGGTTTTCAGTAAAACAATGGCAGAGCATCTAAAGCATTTGGCTACGGTGATGCAAAGGCTACAGCAGGAGAAGCTGTTGATAAACATGAAGAAGTCCTCATTCATGAAGATGGAACTCATCTATTTAGGTTTTGTTATTTCAGCAGATGAATTGAGGATGGATCCAGATAAGGTAAAGGTAATCAAGAATTTGCCATCACCGAAGAATATTTTTGAGGTGAGAAGTTTTCATGGATTGGCTAGTTTCTACTGAAATTTCATCAGAAATTTCAGTGGAATTAGTGCACCGATGATGGACACAGTGAAGAAGAGACATAAATTTTTTCACTGGAAAGAAGAGGCTGAGAAGATTTTTAATCTATTGAAGAGTAAGATCACAGAACAACCAATTTTGGTGTTGCCGGATTTCCAAAAGACATTTCAAGTGAAATGCAATGCAAGTGGATTTGCAATAGGGGCAGTCTTAAGTCAAGAGGACAAGTCGATAGCATACTTCAGTGAGAAGATGAATGAATAAAAAGTAAAATACTCCACGTATGACAAGGAGTTCTATGCTATCATACAGGCTTTGAAAAAATGGAGGCATTACTTGATTCCGAAAGAGTTTGTCTTATACAGTGACAATCATGCACTGCAGTTTGTGACTCAACAGGAAAAGTTGAATCAGAGACATGTCAAATGGGTTGAATATATGAAAATTTTCACTTTTGTGATTAAACATATTTCGGGTACTGCTAACAAAGTTGTTGATGCTTTGAGTAGGAAGTGTTTTCTATTGCAGGAGTTCAAAGTCAAAACGTTGGGTTTTGATGACCTCGGGGATATGTACAGAGATGATCCAGATTTTAAGGAGGTGTACGAAGCAGCTGAGAATCCAATTCTCGGGGATAGAAGCTAATGGACAGAATGCATGATCCAGGAAGGATTACTGTTTAAAGGTAATCAACTTTGTATTCTGAAATGCTCCATGAGGGAGAATTTGCTGAAGGAGAAACACAGTGGAGGATTGGCAGGGCACTTTGGTCATGAAAAGACGTTCGCAAAGTTGAATGAGTCATATTTTTGGCCGGGAATGTGAGAAGACATCAAGAGATTCATGGACAGATGCAGAATTTTCCAGCATTCGAAGGGAAGGAAACATAATGCAGGATTTTATCAACCATTGCCAATACCTGAGAGGCCGTGGGATGCGGTTAGCATGGATTTAATATTGGGGTTGCTAAGAACACAAAGAGACTTCGACTCAATCTTTGTGGTGGTGGATAGATTTTCCAAGATGGCACACTTCATTCCATGTCAGAAGACCAGTGACGCAACTCACATTGCGAATATGTTTTTCAAAGAATTCATTCGACTTCATAGCTTGGCAAAGAGCATAGTTTCAGATCGAGACACAAAGTTCATAGGACACTTTTGGAGGACGTTATGGAAGAAGCTGGGAAATAACTTGTTGTTTAGTTCAGATTATCATCCTCAGACAGATGGACAGACAAAAGTGGTAAACAAAAGTCTGGGAGACTTGCTGAGAAGCCTGGTGACAGAACACCACAGCCAGTGGGACAACATATTACCATAGGCGGAATTTTCTTATAACGACTCAGTAAACAGAAGCACGGGGCAGAGTCCATTTCAGATTTTCTATGGCATGCAGCTGAGAGGGATTTCTGAATTGAGAGATTCAGAACAGAACACAACTAGGAGCGCTAATGCAGAAGATTTCGCAGAGGCGATGAAGGAACTTCACAGGCAGGTGAAGGAGCGGTTGCAGAGTTCGAGCCAGGAATATAAGCGCAGAGTAGATCAACACAAGAGACAACTTCAATTTGGGGTTGGTGATTTGGTTCTGGCACATTTGAGGAAGGAAAGGTTCCCGAGAGGAACATATAATAAACTAAAGATGAAGAAAATCGGACCATGTAAGGTCTTAAAGAAATTTGGGGTGAATGCTTACGAAATTGAATTACCTGATGGGATCGGAATTTCTCCGATATTCAATATCTCAGATTTGTACCCATATAAGGCTGAGGAAACAGGGACAGAAAATGAGCAGCCAATAATCCAGTGGACAAAGCAGATGCCAGTAGTAGATAAGCCACAGATGGAGCACATACTGGACAAGAGGGTCAGTAAGAAAACTAGGTGAAAGCAATACTTTGAGTATTTGGTCAAGTGGAAGGGCTATCCAGTTGAAGATGCCAGCTGGGAGAACAAAGCAGAGATATAGAGGCATGGACAGACCATGCACGAGCTCATGGACAGGAGCCCATGAAAATTTTCAAGCCAGGGAGTATGATACAGGAGCATCTCAAGCAAGCCAGCGTGGAGACAACGGACGGCTAGAAAAGCGCCCAGCACAAATTTTGAAAATATTTTAAAATATTAATGAAGCCATTAAGAAGGAGCGCCCTTGTAAAATGTAATTGGACCTTGAGCAATCCGCTCTCGTCCTTAGTAGGTAGAAGGCATTTATAGTAGTAAATGCAGGTAGATAGAATTGAATGTTAGATTAGACAGTTTTAGAGCGCAGGAGGGAAAACGGGACATAGACACCCTCATTGGGTATTGTAACATTATGATGAAGAGTAGGAAGAGCATAGAGGAGAAGTAGAGAGCTGTGTGAAAACACCCATGTACAAAAATTTGAATTAATAGAGAAAGCTTTGATTCAAATTCATGGCGTCGTGTTTGTTCTCTGTGTATGTATGCTAAATGCTATGCTCATGGTTATTTTACTCTTCCTGCTATAAATTTGCTTTTATGCTATGTATGAATGATTTCTTGTTGAATGTTTGAAATCTGAGAGGAAAGGAAAAAGAAATGAGTTTCAATTGTTTCTCTATCTGAGCAAGAGTTCCTGCAAGGAGTGTAGTTGAATTGTCCGCAAGGAGTGCGTTGACGAAGGGTTCAGAGGGTTGTCTCTGAAAGCTTAGACTAGATAGCTTTTGTTTCTCATTCACTCAAAAGTGTAGTTAGGCACAAGGAGCCGTGCAAGGAGTGCGCAGGCCGAGTGAAGTTTTAGAGTTTCAAATTTGAGTGAATTATTGAGAGACTGCTGCTGTAGGTGTGTGAAAAGTTGAAGGATTTCAACACTTGGAAGTGCTTGAAGGTTGTCGCAAGGAGTGCGAGCATGAGTTTTCTGAAAGACTCGAAGTCGTGGGAAAACTCAGTAGGATTTTTAACCTTCGAAGGGGTCGAAGGAAGGTAACAGGCCAAGTACCTTGAAAATATGAAGGAAAGCATAGTGACATCGAGCCACAGAAGGACGAGTTCCATGGAGAGAGGCACTTTGTTTAGCTCGCGCAGAAGTCCACAAGGGAAGAACAGACGATCAGAATTCTCTGTGGAGAATACGCGAAGTCCCGTGAGCCGCCAGATCTCATGAAGGAGCAGGGGAGTCACCGCGAGTATTCCTAAAGGTGTAAGCTCAGGAGGAGTAGAGCCATCGATCCAAGTCAGCCAGGAGCCATTGGATCACTCGTGAAATCACCTATCGGGATTTCGTGACAGGAAGGGTCAAAAATTTGGTATTAAAATTCACGAAATCGTGAAGCGCGAAGTTGTGAAGGATTGATAGGATTGTGTGGGACCATAGGGGCCAGCAAGGTAGACAGGTGGCACTCTATCGACGTAAAAGTCAATCGAGTTGAAGTCTCAAAATGACGAGAAGTCTAGTTGTGGGGCCAATGTCGAGAACATGTCAGAGTCTGACATCTCAGGATTTCGGTGAATAGAAAATCGGAATTTCGAGGTTCGTGGGCAGAGTTGTATGTTATCGCAACTTGAAAACACGCGAAAGCCGATAAGTCGAGGTGATATCGGCGTCTCATAGTTTCGGGATTCGGGGTCATAGCGAGCTGGCGCTCGACCATAGGATTCGCGATATCGTGAAGTCCGATCTCCTAAGTGCAAAGGGGGGGATCCCACGAGGATTTGTTGTGGGTGCGGATTTTTCGAAAGGAAAATAGAAGAGCCGTTTCAGATTTCTTCGAACCAGTGAGAGGAGAAAGATCCTGTTGACGTGGACCTTTCGACCTGTGGGTTGAGAGGGGTAACTGCGTCATCAGGGTGTACGTGTGTGTACCAAAGGGTGTGCACATCTATTACTCACCTCCTTGAAATGGAAACGCCTTGCAATGAAACCAGACACATATCTTCTCTCACGTTGCAATGAAACTAGACTCTTCTCTTCTCTCCTTTTGGAGCCCAACAGAACCTGCACAAAGTCCCTCACTGCTAGGGAATATTTTTCCTTCATTGCGAGAATATTTGCAGAAAAGAGGGCTACAGGCAACCCCCTCACGCAAAAAGGAGGATTAGCTGCCACAACCCTAGCAACAACCGAACTTAATCCTCGAGTAAATGACGTGGGAAAGACCACTCTTTCAAACATTCTACTTGTATATTATTTATACCCTTTGCCATAAATCTCTATATCAATGACTGCATGAGAGAACAATGCAGTAGACTTGTTTTATTTATGTCTTTGTTTGAGTCACATTTAGTTTTTTTGCATATATTTTGATTTGTTTTTACATTGTTGTGCACGTTCTTCATAATCCTTCCTATTACTATAAAGCACACATTAATTAATATTATCCATCAAGCTGCAAAAATATTCTGATGATAACTATTTTTGTAATAGGATTTGAGGAGGTAACCAGAGGCTGTGCGGAATTTGACCCGTCGAAGTTGGACAACATGTCGTCGGGCTGCTCATTTATCTTGTCGAGATGCACATAGATTCATATATTGGGATTATATTGAGGATGTGAGAAATTATTGCAAACCTTGTTATGGAACATTTTGACGCTGCTTAATTAATTAGAAAGTATGGAAAAGGAAATGAAGAAATATTTTACTTATGAAGAATAAAACCTTGTTATGGAACGTTCTGACGTTGCTTAATTAATTAGAAAGTATGGCAAAGGAAATGAATAAATATTTTACTTATGAAGAATAAATATGACAGTTTTGACATGTATTGGTTGTATTGAACATCTTAGTAATCAAATTCTTGGGAGAAAACAATTGTGTTGTGCCAAATTATTGGTTGGAAATCAAAATTTGGTGATGAATTAGTTGTCCTTCACGATGTGTTTTTGGAAGATAAGGTAGCTCTATGTGATTTCCATATTGGGTTGTTCACCCTGCATAGATAAATGGCTAAATTACATATTATACAGGTGGTCCCTCTAAGGATTACATATTAATCAGATGGTCCCTCAAAGGATTACATATTATACAGGTGGTCCCTCTAAGGAATAATATGCCATATCTCTACAGGAATAATGTGTCATATTTCTAGATGTCTCTTGACAGTAATGATACTACCTAGTACCCCTTTGTCACTGTAATTTTCATGGTAGTTGATTGTAAACCCTCTATATGATGATGCATTTTCTTATGTTTAATCCAATTGTTCGATATTCAATTCACCTATGTGTAGTGTTCTATTGTAACTGATAAAATGATAAAAGAGACAATAGTAAGGGATATATGTATACGTACCTTTCTTAGATTACACGGTGAGCTTGTTGTACCTGTGGTTGTGTGAAGAAATTAAACAATGGCACCCTCAGCTAGAGCTAAGAAGCAGAGTGCATGAGAGAAGTTTTGTAAGGAAGTTAAACAGTAGCACCCTCAAGATGTTGGGAAGTTTTGATACTTACGGGCATGATATGAATTCATGGAGACCTGATGGGAAATCCAAATTTTAAGATGTAACTAAGCCAAGCTCCACCCTGGTCTTTGAACTTGCAATGTTGTTATTACAATCCGTCATTTCCTGTCACCAAGTGTTGGGATATAAGCCGTCCTTCCCTGCGGCCAAGTGTTTCCTTCAATAGATTACCTAACACATGTTGAATATGGTGAACATGTAGGTAGGTGTATTGAAAATCAAAACCAAAGCATGGGAAGAGCACCCTAAGTGTTGCCTTCAATAGATTACCTAACACATGTTGAAGATGGTGAACAAGTAGGTAGGTGTATTGAAAATCAAAACCGAAGCATGGGGAGAGCACCCTGCATGAATTTTAAAAGAAAGAGAAGCCAAGTTGTTAGCACTCTTTAATATGAGGCGAAAGTTGTTGGACGTTGTTCGATGAAAAATAGTTGACGTGTAAGCACTCTACGATAAAATGTCAGAAGGGGTCAGATTTCTAACTTTGAGTGCTTCAAAGCCTGACATAAATGTCAGAAGGAGTCAGAATTTAGCCAATTATAATTGTAATTTTTAAAATTCATTTTACAAAACTGACAAATAGGAAAAATAATTAAAACATAACAGAAATTTAAGTCCCATCCAAAATTTCAATCGCCAATAAAAAAAAACGATAATTAATATTATAAAAACGTTTTTAAATTTCAAAAATATTCAAATTAATAAAATTATTAAAAAACTTAATAAAATCATTAAAAAACATTGAAAAAAAAATCTAATCGATTACTATAATACCTTGGCAGGTACTAATACAAATAATTTATGTAACTTCATAAAGGTACCAATAAAAATAATTTATGTAATGTCATATTATATGAGATGCACTTATAATAAAGTTATAATCAACATTTTGTTTTCAATCTCTTTTGAAATTGATTTTAAGAATCATAATGATGTGGGATTGGACATATCCACGTCTAAGGTTACCCATGGTGCTCCCTCGATTTTTATTTAAGCAATTTCTCACAGCCTCGATTTTTATTTAAGCAATTTCTCACAGGTTTGTGGAATAAGGTGATGTCATTATTGTTGTTGAATGGCTTCAAAATCTCTTTTATTTATAAGTGAGAAGTTTATTTAATATATATATATGATTTTTTTAATATTTGTTGAGATTTTGTTTTAGTAATTGGGAGTGGTAAGTGTGTTGACATTATATTAGATTTTAAAAGAAAACTTGAAATAAATTCTACTTTAAGTTTATGAAAGTTTATAAACACTTTAGTATAATAAAATTTCTCTTTGTCAAAGGTGAGAGAATGAATCAACATATGAAAGAAGCTAGTAGCATGAAGTAGAACAAGGCCATTCAACTTGGAATTTGCATGATAAGAGTCATTTTCATTTTCTAGATGGTATTTTGGAATTTTTGTTTGAAGGTTACAATTCAAGGCCTGAACAATGTGTTGTTATTTCTTTTCTAGTTCTTGGAATTTGGTTGTGTTAGGTGTATGTCTTCTCTATTTGAGATTATTTTTCTATTTCTTGGCTATTTTTTTTTTACTTTTGTCTAGTATCCATTCCTCTAACTCTTTGGGTTTCAATGTCAATCAATTAGTGCCTCTAAGCACTTTGGTCACTAAACACCTTTAGGGACATGGTTCGTTTTTCTATTAAGCTCTGAATATATTAGTCTTTTCAATTTTGGCTTTAAAAAACTTTGACTTCAAAAAACACTAGTATATTAGTGCTTTGGTAATTTTGTTGTTTGGTCTATGAAGCAAGGGATTTTTTTAGTGTGTTGAATTTAGGGTTTTTAGAAAACAATTTTGTATCAATTTGAATTACAAAACTCTAACATTTCCAACCATCTTTACTTTTTATATAACTTTAAATGCATTATATAACTTTAAATGCATTATATGGAAAAGCCAAAAATATCTCTTCTAAACTCAAAAAATCCAAAAAATTAAGCCATCACAACCCCATTAGTTTTTCTTTTATTTCATGCAAAATGATTGTAAGAAAAAAGTTTATGCATGCACCCTCTCTGTTGGTTCCACTGCATGCACCCTCTCTTGTTGATTCCACAGTAAATGGAAAATTTACACAATTTAAAAGAAAACTCTATCAACAAGTGACAAGTGCACACTTGGAAAGAAAATATTGCAATGACAAATTCAAACATAAACAGAATATTATAAGACAAGTGATGCCCTACCTTCAACTGTAAGATAAGGTATTTTTAAAAATGAAAATGTGAAATGAAATGAATAGATAACAACGTATGTCATAGATAACAACGTATGTCATTGTTGATAGATAACAACGTATGTCATTGTTACTTGTCATTGATAGATAACAACGTATGTCATTGTTGGTGATGGTTGTCGATGTTGATGTTGGCTTCATTCATATCACAAGTCACTGGAAAATCATAAAATCAATTAACAAGATCCTTCATGTTTAAGAAAATATAAGTACACCAGGTCAGGTCGATGGGCGAGGAGCATTTTAGAATCCGTAGCATCAACGTGTTCAATTTTTTGACCTCATAGCCACACTTTATGGACAAAATAGAAAAGGCTCATTTGAGAGAAAAAGAAGTGCAAGGATTTCCTGTTATCATATCTGACTCATTTCACCGTCACCCTATCAAATATTTAAACATCAATAAACTGAGAGACAAAGAAAGAAGCTTGTTTTCGTGTTACTTATCATATCTGACTCATTTGATTTGAAACTTATAATCTCAAAATTAAGGAAAATACACCCTATCATGTTCTCCTCATCGAAGCAATCATTTCCCCCATTGAGAGCATAGCTATGATTATGTACTTAATGTACATGAACAAGATAAACAACATGAATAACAAGAGACTCCCCAAAATTGTTTCACACTCTAGCCAAAATCGCCAACCATGATATTAAAAATATTATACAAGATAAATTTAAGGAGAATCTATGGTGCAATAAAGAATTAGATAATAAAAGAAAATTAAGATGTTATGAGGAGGTGGTTAACCCTAACCTTGAAGATCAAAACCAACTCTCTATTTTTACTAGAGTAAAGAAGAGAAACAATATTGCTAAAATAAGAACTAATTCTCATGAGCTACATAGTGAAACTCGGTATTGAAGATTAACAGATTTTTCTCCTATAATGCCCTAGGTATACCCAAATTAGATCCCAATTTCAAAATATTTGTCACAATACCAACCTTCTGAACCTTCTAAGTCATCAAAACTTTAGTGATCTTGGAATGTTTCTCTTAATGTTTTTCAAGCATCGAAATAACATTTTGAAGAAATCCAAGTAATCTCTTGTTTTTCTTAAGGTGTGATAGACGAATTTTGGTATATGGACATTAACCATCATCATCATTATCATCATCATCATCATATATATATGATTTTTTTAAATATAATAATTATTATTGTATTAATTTTTTTTGTTAAATCTTAAAAAGAATGATAAATAATTAATTGATTTCATTTATGTGAAAATTAAATAATTCAAAAACTAAATTCCATCTAAGAAAAACTAAATTCCAATATTTCAAAACCTAAAGCTTAAATTCTACAAGTGATAAGAGAAATTCAAATATCCCATAAAAATTTCATAAATGAAAAGTAAGATTATAATATCTCAAAGTCCAAAAACAATTAATCCAATTTCCTTTTTCCAAACTCCACTCAGGCTAGTAGCTTCATAGTGTAGATTTCCTTGATAAATAGTTTAGACAAGATTTATGAAAAACTTGCAATAGGTAGCTTAAGAGTATTGTGTCTTTCCTTGATTGATAGACTAAACAGACCTTAGGAACACTTAGAGTCTTATCTTCCCTATATGAACCGATTGCCTTACCTTTATATTTTGTTAAGGAAGTATTTCCAATATAAGTGGCATAAACAATATTTAAGTTGACAGTTATATTTTGGAGTGACATAAACAATATTTAAGTTGAGAGTATATACTCATAGACTAAACAGACCTTAGGAACAATTAGAGTCTTGTCTTCCCTGAATGAACTGATTGCCTTACCTTTATATTTTGTTAAGGAAGTATTTCCAATATGAGTGGCATAAACAATATTTAAGTTGAGAGTATATACAACTCTCTGGTTAAACATTACATTAATTAGATTTCGTCTCTCTACTTGTGGTTGAAATTAAATTCTCAATGAGAGTTTTAAAAGGTTAATTTAAACTTTCAACTAAGAGTTTAAGCTCTTAACTCAAGGTTACTATAATGCAGTATAATGTGGAAAACTTCCTTGCCAAGAGGGGTTTTTTTGTCAACATAAAGTTTGTTATAATTTTTAAGAACATGTAACTTCAACAAGGACACACCCTTGTAATTTTTTAATATCATTCGTCAAACTTGTTATTAATGGATTCACTTTTAAATATAGTTGTAATAATATGAAAATTGTTGATTTTAGTTAAAAATTACTACTTTTGATAATTTTGTTCTACATTTTATTGCTTAAAAATTTCATTATTATCAAAATTGCTTACCATAAAAATTGAATATGGTAAAAATCATAATATTAGCAAAAATCAAAGTGGTGTTCCTTGGATTATCCTCTTCATAAGTATATTTTTAGTTTATGGTAATGACTATATGAAACAAAAGTTGGTGCCCACATAAATGTGTCTATATGACATCATTTTTTTGTTTTACTTTATTTCAATGAATGATAAAAAAATATGTCAATTGGGTCTAACATGGGTAGTTGAGATGAGAAGTGTTATCATTGTTCTATTTACCTTGAGCTTTTAATAATTCAATTTACTCTCGGTACCATCCTCTAAATGAGGGGAAGGGTCGGGTGGTTTTCTTCAGGATATGTATTTTAAGAGAAGTGTGGGCTTCTTTAGGATATGTATTTTAAGAGAAAGTGTGAGCATCTTTAGGATATGTCTTTTAAGAGAAAGTGTTTTTCATCCTTCACCTTCCTGGTATCACAAAGATGGTAAATTCTTTTATCCCCTGATGTTTTAGGAGTTGTCTAGTGCCCTCTTTCATTATGAGATCATGAGAGTTTAAAATCCATAAAGATGACGAATACCATAATGACTAGATGGAATCCATGGCATTAACTAAGGAAAATATTAGAAAACGATTAATTCCCTAGTCTTTTTGAATGTATTTATGTATGCATGGACTATTTTTTTTGTGTTTCACATATTTTGTAGTTATGCATTTCATATATACTTATTCTCATGGAGATTTCACTACAAGGAGAACACTTTCTAGCGATGGTTTTTGTGGAGGTTTTGTTGACGGGCAAAATTGACAAGCCGTCAACTGGAAGAACAGGTCTGGTCCGTGGTTGTCTAAATAACCCAAGACGTTTGATGTAACCTGTTCTGATGGATTTAATGGCTCCATTAGCCAATCTAAGTTCCTAAAATAAAGAAACGGAATAAACTAACTAATGTTAAGACTATATATATATATATATATATATATATATATATATATATATATATATATATATATATATAATTATTGTAAATGTATTTAAGTAGAGAAAGAAAAACCTAAAAATATCACTTATGAATAGAATTTGCAGGCTGCAAGTTTTAATGGAAACTTACAAAATCAATGTAAAGATAATTGTTTTTGAGAAGAAGATAACGAAAGAACATTTTTATATTTTTTTTTTCTAATTAAAAATCATATAAAACTTAAATTGATTAAGTTGTGAAACAAAGATGCACAGATGGTCAAAGCCAATTTGAAGCTCTCCTGTTTCACTAATACATAAAATGACAAAAATTAGAATCATGTGAAGATAACTTGTTGTTAGTTTGTTAAATGTGTCTGAGCCTCTGTTCAAACAAGAGCATCGATCTACCCCACCTTCTGAAAGAAATCTGCAGTAGACTTATCCTAAAATTTTCCTGAATAAGTTCAAGAAATGTATTGGCAGCCAAAGTTTAATAACATAATATTGAACACATGTGATATTGTAATCTCATGATTAAGAATGATTACAATTAGAGAAATATTTGTGTAAAACATTCATATTTATGTATCAATTAAAACATTCAAGAAAAACCCCGATATCAAAATTGAGACGGATGATCACAATTATCACATATGGAATAATAAATTAAAGACAACATTTAAAATATCAATTTAAAATGGAATATCAAATGTCACAGAGACTAAAGCTGCACATCACATAACTATTCCAAAATAAAAGAGACGAAACATATACGAGACAACATTCACATTGGTCTAAAGCCGAATTGATAGAAGTTGTTCCATTAGGTTCTGTCAATCATTTGTCCAGAATCTGTTCTAGGAGAATATGCCTTCACTTACAAAAGGAAGGGTGTTTAAAGTGTTTTGAAATCCTATCTTCCTATCACCTACGATAGGATAAGATCTCATGAGATCAAAATATTACAAAAATAGAGGGCCTACAACCACTCATAACTGAGTTGTTTCTTTTCAAAAATTAATAATAGTTTTTTCTTTTTTACAAAATAAACAGGAAAGAAATACTAATCATCTAAATCGAACATGTTCCACCTCAAAAAATCAGCATCGAGATCAACCATTTCCTGAAAACGAAACAGGAACAAGTTAGATAATTTATTTAACAACTGATTACTAATTTTTTATTTAAAAATGACTTGGCTTCATAATCGAAAGATTATGTAGCCAGTCTTATCTTGGCAAACTAAATCTAATTTTAAACCGATTTGATTCAAAAAGATAACATGAATGTAATAAGAGGGAAAAACCATTTTACCATTTCAACCAACGACTAAACATGGATCAGAATAGCTCGGAATTGATTATGGAATTAACATTGTTGCGATTCTGATCACTATGTTACCTGTCTTCTTAAGGTATTTAGCTTGTCTCTTTGCGTTTTCTATGAGGTCGTGATTTTCTTTTCTCAGTAATTCACTGTGAGTTGTGAGTGTTTTAATCCGATCTTGGAGGATAGGAATATCAGCATAGTATCATTCAATCCAATGTAGGCAAACCTCACATTGCACAAGAGGAACGATATGTTGGCGAAGTGTACAATTAAGTCTAGTTGTATCAACATTACCTATTACGTGCCCTTGACCAAGCCTAATGCTAATGAATCCATCTTTACCCTTGAGACATTGTGGAAGATTATTAACAAAGTCATACAGTTGAGCAGAATCAGATCTTTGACAATCTGGATCCTCTTCAGCAAGGATGATTTTAAGGATGGAAATTTATTTTAAAATGTAGAAACCTTAGAGAATCTGTTGAAAAGTCAACAAGGAACATGTGTCTAATTTACTTTTCCCTTAATTAAATTAGACAATTAATATTAATCTGTTATCTCATTCATAACTGAGTAATTTGGAATTGTAACAGAATTATAAGTGTAGTTAAGTGAGTTAATATTAGTTGTACTAGTTGTAACTAAACATGCACTAGTGAGAGTTCAGTTAATCAGTGAACTCACATGCAACTGAAGATTCGCCACAGTTAACTACATGCATGTCAGTTCCATTGGAGATCCAGTTGAGATAACAGGTGAAAGGGACAGTTTGGCTATCAGTTGTGATTTGTTCACACATGCAGTGAATATGCTTATGAGCATGTGCAAACGAGGCAATTGTATTCATTCGATTCATTGTGAGAATTCAGATTGCAGAGATTGTGCAGAGGAGGCAAGCTGTCTGGACATAGGAATTGGTGCATGTATTTTATAATTTGTGTATGATAGTGTGAGACGATTGTATTGTACTGAGAGCTCTTGGATTAGAGTTTTGTAGGAGATTGTTTCATGATTCATGATATACATAATATATGATAGTGGGGTTTTTAGCTTTACGCTTTCCCGGTAAAACTTATGTGTTGTGTGTTAATGATATTTCACTTTGTGTATTGTGGTTGTGATCGTGGTTTAATTGCTTCCGCAATAATAATAGTAGAAGCGATTTTGTATTTAACAAGTGGCGAAAATTGTTAGATCAGGAGAATCGCAGGAATACATTAATTTGTATCAAAATTTCTACATGGTATCAAAGCCACGGAGGCCACGGAGTCAAGGAAGTGAGGTGCGAACATAATTTCATTCTAGCAGGTCCTGCCTCTAGCCGGGTGTGAACTCTAGTACTGAAAACTTCCGATGTTTTCAAGAACATAAATTCTCGCACCCTAGTGTTATCCACAATTTTGGTCATCATGATGATGTTATGATGATGGAAAATCAAGCTCTTCACTATGAACACTTTCCTGATAAAAGTTACATTTGTCTGCTTCCAGAAATCATGCTTTTAAGGGATGTTCGCAGGCTACCTATA
>ML801106.1:81558-93047 GCA_009831015.1 Picea engelmannii | reverse complement strand
AGATAAAAATCTCGAATCTTCTAGAAGGGAATCTTCTAGAAACATGAGTTGGCTTCGAATGGTTGTTCAGGTGCTGGCATTCCAGATATCTTGGGATCATTTCCTATCCAAGTAACTAAATTATATTCTCCTATATATTGAGGAGATTGCTCATGGAAAGGGTTAGAAGCAAGCTAGCAAGAGATTGATTGGAGAATTGTTGAAAGCCTGTATGAAGGACTGATGCTACAACAACTAGAGACACCAGTAAGGTCATCAAAAGTGGTTGATTTTCTTCATGCATGAGCAAGTGTGTGTGTCAGAACTAGGAGCCATCGAAAGGAGACCTACGACATCAAGGCTCAGGTTGTAAGTTTCACTTTCAATTAATTCAATACAGTAATATGTCCCTTTCCCATAAAGATGATGTCACTTTACTACATAATTCCTTGATCATATGTATAGACTAGATATTGAATATATTAATCCACCTTTACTTCGATTGGTTTGTACTGTTGTGATCTGAATGGCGCAAGAGCATTGGAGCAAAGCTTGGAACAACAGAGACATAAGGAAAACGTTCATAAGGTATGTCCATAATCCTTATGTCTTAGTTCATTCAATAGGCTAGATCTAGGGAAAGTGTATTATTCTGTCCTGTTTTGTTCTAGATCCAGGTGGATCTAGGGAGATCGGTTTGTGTCCGCACTTACGGATTAATCCTGAAACAAAATTGGCGACTCCACTAGGGACACATTCCCTTTGTCTTTATGGTTTTTTGAATTTTCTGTGGCCATTTGCTCTATTTGCATTTTTCTCCTATTTTGTCAGTGTCTGAGTCCTCAGGATATCCTGAGAGACCTTCTGGGTCTATAAGCCAGTTTGAATTTTTCTTGTATTTTCAAAATTTTTATTATCTTCAGGAGTTCTCGCACTGTATCCATTGACATCCTGTGAGAACTAGTCAAGTTCGCACCCTTCATATAGGGTCCTGTGCGAACACCTCGCACCTTGCTTCAAGGTGGCCTGCGAGAATCCTATCTTCTCGCACTGTGTAACACTACTTGCCTGCGAGCAGGATTTTGAAAATTTTTGAAATTGAGTTTTGATTTTTTCAATTGCTCAGAACAGTTGAATTGTGTCTTTTTGGCTTACTGGATCATTGACTTATACATCTCTTGTTGTAGTTTGCTTGCTGGAACAGATTTAGGGTTTCTAGGTCTTTCTTGCCTTTGGTAGCTTGACTTTCTTTTCTTGGCTCTGTTTGGCATTTTCTTTCTCTCTGACTTCTGGAGTTGGATGTGTCTGGTTGGCTGAGAACTAGTGATTTGTAGAGAGTTAAGTGCTTGGTGTTTTCTCTTTTTCTTGGTGGTTCGAAAGAACAATTTTTCATTTGCATTGGGAAGACTCATTGGTTTGGTTTTTGTTTTTACTTTCATTGAAAGAATTGGTTGGGTTGTTTTGTTTGATTCGGTATGATTTGATTTTCTTTTGTCATTAATCAGAGTTCTTCTTGGAAAGTGAACAATAATTTTTCTTTCAAGATTTTGTTTTTGTCATTTTGAAAACATTGCAAAATCAAATTTTAGAGCTTATTGAAGTATTTGAAAAGACATTTAGAGATTGTTCATTGATAAGTGATTATTTGCATTGACATCTGAAAGGAAATTGAGCATTGCATTTGCATTGTAGTATTGAGATTGATTCGGAAATTGTTCTCTCTCTCCCATAACTAGGATTCATGGAATGAAAACGATTATATTTCATCATTGTCCTTGCATTATTTGGGTCAGAGTCATACACCATGAGTTTCACTTTCGTTACCTTTGAGTAAACAACAGCTTGTAAAAACATTGCGTAATATTAAAATTGATCTAGTAACTCTTTTCTAGGGCTCTTTACACCAACATATTAGCTAGGCTAGTGCTTTGGAGTAGGAAGAGAGACACACTCTCCAAAAGCTCAAAAACACACAATAGTATCTTGAGTTAGGGAGTGTTAAATTCCATTGGCAGCATATTGTCCTGGGACGCCCTTCTAACACAAGGGTTAAGCACTAGGTCGCATTGGTGTTGGCAGAGTTACTAACCCTGCGTTGTTGACATCGGTGTAGAGATTGCACGTATTACGGGGATCACTCCGAGGTATACCCACAATTATGAGTGGAAGCCTTTGAGTTGGTTTCGGGCTAGATACCCTTCCCTTGCGTGTGGATTGGACTGACGACTGTCCCCCCAGGCTGTACTGTTGTTTGTGGTGACCTTAGTGGCCTTTCTCTCGAGGTTATTACCCAAGGTGACTGTGGAGGGGAAATTCTTCACGGTACCTGGAATTGACGTTGATCAAACTCACTCGGGCTCCTTGGAGGGTATACCCACGATTATGTGTGGGAGCTTGCACCAGGGCGTAAGTCTGTTAAGCAGGTCGTCAACGTAACTTTTCCACCTTAGCCCCGCCCCTTCTCATCTCGTTGTTGCGACGTTGGATTTCATCACCAACTAGTGGCTTCGAAATTAGAAGGTATTGTTTGCTTGGTGATTGCTTCTTAGATTTTGTTTACTAGTGAATGTTGTTATTCCTCGAAGTTGACCATAGGAATTTTCTCGCGGAACTTGTCACTTGTTTACAATTGCTCCTCCACGACGTTCTCGTAGAATGCAAGGATTATCTCCAGAGCATCTGGACGATCCTCAACCTACTGGTACACCTGAGGGTTCACCTCATCAGACTAAAGTCCCTGTGGTTACTCCACCACACGGAGAAACCAGTGACGTTCCTGTTGTCACCACACCACTCCCACAAGTCGAACGAACTAACTCTTTAGACGATTTTCGAGTTACCAACACTATAGAAGACTATCGCGTTTGTCATGGTGAACGACCTTCTGGACGATTAAATCCTGCTGAAGAAACCATTGTTACATCCTCTGAATCAACTGTTGGGCCTTCTCTCGGTGTAGTAGGCCAAGATCCTTTTTGGTCCGGTAATTACCGACGAGTTCTTTTCGGTACAGAGTCACCCCCTGTTTACGAAATCAACCCTCCTATGTCTCCTAAGACAGAGACTACACCCGAGACCACTACTTATCGTTTTGGTCTTCCTCCCGAGATGGCCCATCTCGCCCATACTACGAGTGTCCAAACCGAGGTTACTGCAACTACTCTCCCTCCAATTAATACCCAGTGAACACCTGATGTCATTCCGACATTACCACCTGGTTATCATGCGCTGAATGCTTTGTTGAATCCTCCCAATCCAACACCTCCGTAAACCCCTGCCGGTTCTCCAGGTGGTCCTCAGTTTCCTGGGTATGAGGTCCCTCGTTTTATTCCGACACTCCCACCTTTTCCTCCTGGTAATCCTAATCCAAGTGGCACCATTCCAACTGTTGCACCCAATACGCAGATTCCCATTGGTGGACAGGGTGGTATGGTTCCTTTTCTTTTTCCTGGACAAAACACAGTTACTACACAACCTACGGTTGGCACACAACTTCCGGGTGGAACTATACCTACAGTAGGGGGACCAACCTCACCTTTTGGACAAAATATACCCCCTGAATTGGCTCAGTATTGGACTCAACTTTTACAAATTTTTCCTCAGAGTGTTGGGGGGCAGCAAGCTATCCCTACAGTTGGCCAACCTTATCCAGGGGTAACAAATCCTATTTGGGGTTCGAGTCAGACTACTCAACCCCAGGTCCCTGCTCAAACTCAAGGTTACAATCCTTGGGGTTACTATACTATCCGGCCACCACCGAATCAGCCAGGGGCTTCCCTCTATGGACAGTCTGCTTACGCTCCTACTGGTTTTCCGACAGGGCTTCCACCCCAAATCCATCAGTACCCACAAGTAAATCGACAATTGCCTTTTCTTTCTACCTTGGATTTGCCAGATTTGTCTAGGATCCTAAATGATCCCATTCGTCACTCTCCTCAATGGCCTGCTATCCCTGCTAAACTTCCATCGGATATTCTGAAATTCGATGGAAAGCCGGGAGAGGACCCAAATAATCATTTCATGACCTTTCATTTATGGTGTTCGTCCAACTCTCTGATGGATGACTCCATTCATCTTCGTCTTTTTCAACGGACCCTTACCGGTTCGGCTGCGAAGTGGTATATTGAATTGCCACGAGGTTTCTTTTCTGATTTCAACACTTTAGCTATGGCCTTTCTCACACATTACCAGTTACCGATCCGTTACGATACGGGCACTGAGATCTTGACTTCTTTTAAACAAACTAAAGGTACTCACATCTCAGACCATATACATGAGTGGAGAAGGAGACGACGTCTCATCAAACTAGAACTCCCTGATCAGTTACTGGCAGAGTGGTTTACGAAATCTTTCATGAATGAAATTGGCAAAGACATTGCTATGGGTGGTGTTGTTACAGAAGAGCAGGCTATAAGCCGCGCTCAGTATCTTGATCTCGTTTATTCACAAACGGGAACACTTTACGATTTTCTTCCTGAACTACCTCGTCCTGGTACTTCCAGCACTTCAACTGCTCCAGCTGCCTCGCATGCAGTTGATGGTGTGATTGGTACTGATCATAGCCACTCACATTTTGTTTCAACCACAACCCCTAAACCCACCTCTTCTAATGTCCAAAATGCCCCGTCTCCTGCTCCTCCCACCGGTAAAACCTCGGAAGTGAACGCTGTTCAATCTACACCGACCGGTAAAAATAAATCAAAGGGGAGAGGCAAGAATAAGGGGGGTAAGAACAATAATCCAACCGAACAAACTACAAATGCTCCTATTGAAGAGCGGGATAAGCGCAAACCGCGGTACCCTTGCCTTATCTGTGGTGACGATCACTATACAAAGGATTGTCCTTGACGTGTCGAAGTTTCTAAGTTCCTTCAAGGAACACCAAAACCACCTACACCGACTGTCTTGTCTCAACCCTTCCCATCTCAGCAACATGCCTCGTTGGTCATCCACAACCAACCCTCTACTTCCACGACATCATATGTTTTGATGTGCACCGGTGATTCTAAGAAGAATGACGTTGCAATCGCAACTAGAGCTAAAGACTATACTTCTTCTAAGGAGAAGGTTGACGATTTACCTCCTGATCTGGTACAAGCCTCTCCACCGAATCCGCCTACGAACGGTCCTCTTCATCTCGAACGACCGAGTCTTGATACAGTCCTACGACCCCCTAAAGGTGTTGTTCGCAAGTCGGCTTTCAATCCTCATGCTTGTGCAGCCTAGAACTACAGTATTGTAGAAGATCTGGCCCAAGCACCTTCAACGATGTCTGCCCTTGAAGTCCTTCAGTCTTGTCCTGGGAAACGAAGGGCTCTTTTGAAAGCTATAGGTGGAATTGATCCTACTGATTCGAATTTGATAGTCTTTGACTTGGACGAACATGTTCCAAGGTTGCCCCCTCAGCTTGCTTTTCAGATACAAGTTTTTGTCGCCGACAAGAACATTTGTCGAACCATTGTTGATGAAGGGGCCTCTACGTGTGTAATGTCTCTTACTTGTTGGAAAGACATTATCTCTCCTCCTTTAACGGAATCACAAAATACTCTGAAAGCCTTCAATGGCTCTGGTTTTAAGCCTTACGGCGTTCTTTCCTCATTGCTTGTCTCTCTAGAAGGTAAGACCGTCCAAGTCGAAGTGGAAGTTTTTCGATGCTCCCTTAGATTATAATCTTCTTCTTGTTCGTAGCTGGGTAGATTCCATGCGCGCTGTTGTGTCAACACTTTTCCGGGTCTTACGATTTCCTCACCAGGGAAAAGTTGTTACAGTTGATCAACTTGCCTTCTTTAATTCCGATACTCGCACTGGAAATGTGTTGTTTATAGATAAAACTCCACCGGGTTATGAGAATGTTGGAGTCGGTCTCTTGAAAGACTCTTCGTTAATGGGTACTTTTCCCATACCACCACCACCCAATATTCTACGCCCGTCAATTGCTTCGATTAATATGATCTCCTTCGTTCCTCATGAACTTCCGGTGTCTTTTGACCCTTGGATAGTTCCTGATCCAGGAGATCATTCTCGTTTCGGCGACGTCATGCCGTTAAGCCCGGTTGAGTCTGCTTATCATGCGATTCGATCGATAGCACCTTCTACTCCATCTCCGGAGAAGTTGTCTCCTGATCCTTTCCATGTTATCTTTCCCACTGACGAGATGATTATGTCCATCATGGTCGATACACCATGGGATGATGGTCATCATCGTTCCATACTGTTTCTGGAACAACACACTCTCAAGAATTACCAACGGATTTTGACTCCGTCGATCGTTGTTGTCATTACAACCGTTCCCAGATCTACACATGATGTGTTTACGGAAGGGAACCTCAGTAATATTTCTCCCACGATACCCATTGATATTTCAGTTAAACCTGGAATAGTTGAAAATGTTCACATTGGAGCTTCGCATTCTCCAGAGGAAATTGTTACCTATACTGCTTTGTTCAAGGAATTTCGTGATATTTTTGCCTGGAGTTACGAAGAGATGCCAGGTATTGACCCGTCTATCGTTTTGCATGAGATAAAAACGTACCCTGGAGCTAAACCAGTACGACAACGCCTCCGTCCTATCCATCCACGTAAAGCGGCAGCCATTAAACTCGAAGTTGAAAAACTTCTCAAAGCCGGTTTTATTTACCCCGTGGCTCTGACAGAATGGGTTTCCAACCCTGTACCGATTGATAAGAAAGGTGGTAGTATACGTGTTTGCATCGATTATTGGGATATTAACAAATCCTGTCCGAAGGAAAACTTTTTGACCCCTTTTGTCAATCAGATTGTCGATGACTGTGCCGGTAGTGAAATCTTTTCCCTCATGGATGGATTTTCCGGCTATAATCAGATTAATATCGCTCCTGAGGACCAACATAAAATTGCTTTTATTTGTCCTTGGGGTACTTTCACCTACAGAAAACTTCCCTTCGGTCTTAAGAACGCAGGTGCAATGTTTCAATGTGCCATGTCTTATGCGTTTCACGATATAAAGCATATCGTTCAACCTTATTTGGACAATTTGCCAGCTCATTCTTTATGCCGAGTCGATCACCCTAATCATCTCCGAGCAATTTTCGTCCGTTGTCGGTTCTATCGCATTCGTCTAAATCCTCATAAATGTGTTTTTTGCATAGAGTCCGGCCGTCTTCTCGGTTTCATTGTTTCACGTCATGGGATCCGAGTAGATCCTATTAAGGTTGAGGCGATTCTCAATCTTCCTCCTCCTTCTTCACTGCGTCAGTTACAAAGTTTGCAGGGGAAAGCAAACTTTCTTCATCCTTTCATCCCGAATTACGCCGATATTACTCATGGTTTCACACGTCTTTTAAAGAAAGGTTCTGAGTTTGTTTGGGATAAAGTTTCCAACAACGCTTTCGAAGCTTTAAAACTGTCCCTCACAAAAGATTCTCTTCTTTTCCCTCCTGATTATAGTCGAGATTACTTTATTTATCTAGCTGCTTCCGAGTATACTATCGGCATGGTTCTTGTTCAAGAGGATGATAACCACGATGAACATGTTATCTATTACTTAAGTATAATTCTATCATCAACGGAAGTCAAGTACCAACATGTTGAGAAACTGGCTTTGGCTGCTGTTCAAGCAGTACAACGTTTTCGTCATTATATTCTCTCCAGAAAAACTACGGTGATTTCACATTGTAACCCCATGCAACATATATTGACACGTCAATTGCTGGGGGGCAAGTACTCCAAGTGGATTTTCATTCTCCAGGAGTTCGACTTGGAATTTGATTGCGCCACGTCGAAGAAATCCTTAGTTTTTGCTGAGTTAATTTGTGATTTCCCCCACTCAGCCACGGAAAATGTAGCAGTTGATTCGTTACCTGACTAATCACTTTTCCTTATCAATACTGATGATATTTGGTACGGATATATCATTATATATCTCCAAACTCAAACTTTCCGGCCTACCTTGTCCAGTAATGAACGACGTCGTATACATTATCAGGCTCGCCAGTACATTATCCTCGGCGATACTCTTTACCGTCGAGGCATTGACTCTGTCTTTCGACGTTGTTTGACTTTTGACGAAGCTGAGAAAGATTTGAATGACTTCCATTCAGGAGCATGTGGCGGTCATATGTCTGGGTATGCTATTGCCCAGAAGATCTTACGTGTAGGATACTTTTGGCCTTCTTTGTTCAATGACTGCATCACTGTTGTTTAGAAGTGTCATGCCTGCCAGACCTATCAACAGAAGATTCAGTCGCATCCTACTCCCCTTCATCCTGTAGTCTCAGTAGGTCCTTTTGCTAAATGGGACATTGATTTCATGACATGTCACCCTCACTCGGCCGAGGGGCATGGTTATATTATTGTAGCTGTTGATTATTTTACAAAATAGGCTGAGGCAATGCCGACATTTGATAATACTGGGAAGACTGCAACGTTATTTCTTTTCAACCATGTCATCACTCATTTTGGTGTACCTCAAGCTATCATTACCGATCACGGTAGTCATTTTAGAAATTATATGATGTCAGAACTTACAGAGAAGTTGGGCCTTCGTCATGATAGCTCGACACCCTATTATCCGTAGGCTAATGGCCAGGTCAAAGCAATCAATAAGGTTCTCATAACTATGATTCGACGGATGATAGGAATACATAAAACCAGCTGGCACATGATGTTGTTTTCGGCATTGTGGGCATATTGGACATCTGTTAAATCCTCCACGTGATTTACACCCTTTCGATTAGTTTATGGCATGGAAGCCATTCTGCCAATAGAATGTGAAATACCTTCTTTGAAGCTAGTTGTAGAGCTCTTACCCAATACTTCTGTCGAAGAGGAACGTCTGTTGTATTTGATGCAATTAGACGAGACACGACGTGATGCCACTTTAGTAATAGAATCCCAAAAGAAACGCGTTAAGGCACAATATGACAAACATGTCAAGCCTCGCGTTTTCTCCGAAGGTGATCTTGTTCTTCTGTATGAACAGGATAAAGATGTCCTAGGAGCCGGGAAATTTGAACATATGTGGCGTGGTCCCTACATTGTCAGTAAAGTTTTGGAAAAAGGAGCATATGAGCTAGTTGATTATGATGGTGTACCTTTGAGTGAACCTAGGAACGGGTTATACTTGAAGAAGTACTATGCATAAGTTATTTGTGCATGAGTATTTGTATTTTATGTATCATACTGCATGTGTGTGTTACTTTAGTTTTTCTTTTGACGTTATCTGGTCTCTGCCCTTACGTGACATTGTGTTTGATTGTCAGATGTCAGATTATTCGCTTCCTTATATTGGCTTCGCTGATGGAGCTAGCCGTAGTACTCGGAACTTAGCTTCCGCTGCATGGGAAATCTATGCCCCGACAAACGAACTCATATCTCTATGAGGTATATGTCTCGGCCGAGCAACCAATAATATCGCAGAGTATAGCGCCGTGGTTGAACTATTGGTTGATGTTATCTCTCTTGGAATCCGTCATTTGGTTGTGCGACTTGACTCGCAATTTGTAGTACTACAGCTCAGTAATGTATATTCTATTCGAAGTCCTACTTTATTAAGGGTATATTTGCGGATTCGCCTCTTGGAACGGTATTTTGATCACATTGAATATCAACACATTCCTAGACGTCTTAATACATTAATAGATGCTTTAGCTAATTATGTATTGGATAGGCATTTGAAAAATTTATAAATCAAACACATTAAAAATGTACACAATGTAAAGTAAGCCGGTAGAAGCTGTGTATATATATATAACGATCAAAGTTTGTTTTACAAAATGTTTGTCCGAAGACCAAAATATAAAAAATCGAAGCTCATGGATTCTACATAAGGACGTCACAGATGACATTCACAATAACACACTAATGTCCTAGCAACTCTGCGGAGCAGTCGACCCATAGAGGCAGAGACTCCCACAGTGTGACGTTTATCGCGTCATGGAATCTCCTCCAGGGTCATATCTGGAACGTCTGCCATAAGGCCCTCTAAATTATGCTCCACCGTCAAGTAATCCTCAGCGTACTGTGGAAATGCTACTGCTGCCTCTCCTCATCACTGGACAGGAGAACTGCCAGCAGGTCTATATTCTCCAACGTCTGTGTTATCGACAAAAATTTGGTGTTAGTCTTCAGATAAATCTATAAAACAAAAACATTTAAATATGTTAAAAATACAAAAACATTTAAAAAATTAAAATTGGTGTACTTCTTACTGAGGTCTCCCCACTGTGCATCCTCAGGCAGTGCAAGGTCAGGATCACCACGGAAATCTAAGCCAGCGTATGCATAATCTTCTACCATCAGCACCTAGCCTTGAAGCCAGTCGAAGAACATATCGTCATACCTGACGATCGGTCCTGCCACATGATGGGCCATGAGTTGACACCATCGTAACATCTGTGGATCCCTGGGACCTGGAAAGTGCCACTCAGCCTGAAGTCTAAACACAGGGACCCTCTCACAGAAGAAGGACACTAACAGAGAACCATATCCGAACTGTTTTAGATCTCCACGCCTACATTTGGTTAGTTGTTTCTTGAGACTGCGTAAAACTACATCAGCCCAGTTGAATACCCGAGGCTCAGTACACTCGATGGCATACTGAAAATAGCTTTGCAGAGCCATATGTGGAGCAGCACTTCCCTCCATCCAAGCTATGGTAAAGAGAATGGTGTGGAGAGTCAAATCAGTCACTCCTCAAATGGCCACCTTCCCTTTCTGTCGTTCAGCCTCAGGCACGCAGTACTGCCTGCAATACTCACTCATTTTTAAACCACCCCTTCGGCTACCAGTCAAACTGACATAGGACCCTTGCCTGGATAACCCAGTCAAGAAATAGATGTCCTCGATGTCGATAGTCAATGTGTGAGCTCCGACATTAAAAACTTGTTGGTCCGGATCCCACATCTGGACTAAGTATTCCAGCAATCGAACTTGGGCTCTCATGCCCGGGATGTGAAAATATTTCAAGAGACCGCAATCTCTTAAGGAAGCAATGGTTGGAGGGTGATTTTTGGCATTTGTATTATCTTCCTCGTGTTCTCGTTCTCTCCATTCAAGCACCATGATGATGGCTATAAACCTGCATGGGAAACATATGAAGATGGTTAATAATCTTAAACATGGAAAAAATTCTTTCTTTTGGCTAAACGTTGCATAAAATTTTAAACTTTGCATTGTTCGCAGGTGGCCTATGGAACACAGTGCGAACTTCTCGCAGGCTGCCTTAGGCCCACCTGCGAGAATGAGTCATTCTCGCAGACCCCGTATGGGCATCTTGCGAGAATTCCTCTACACGCATAGGGTTTGAAAAATGGACTTAAAACTTGACTTTTAACCAATGGAATCACAAATTTGAACCATGAAAAGCTAGAGAATGGAGAACTTACCAATATGATCCAGACGGCTCATGGAATGATCGCCCGAAGCTCCCAGAAATCAACACTGAAGGTAGAAGGTAAAATGGAGGTTTTTTGAACTCAAATGGTAAAAGGGTAAAATGATATGGTAAAATGTGTTATGGATTTATTTTATTT
>ML801106.1:52700-68083 GCA_009831015.1 Picea engelmannii | reverse complement strand
ATATATATATATATATTCTAATATAATTATTGTAAATGTATTTAAGTAGAGAAAGAAAAACATAAAAATATCACTTATGAATAGAATTTGTAGGCTACTAGTTTTAATGGAAACTTACAATATCAATGTAAAGATAATTGTTTTTGAGAAGAAGATAAAGAAAGAACATTTTTATATTTTTTGTTTTCTAATTAAAAATCATATAAAGCTTAAATTGATTAAGTTGTGAAACAAAAATGCACAGATGGTTAAAGCCAATTTGAAGCTCTCATGTTTCACTAATACATAAAATGAAAAAAAATAGAATCATGTGAAGATAACTTGTTGTTAGTTTGTTAAATGTGTCCGAGCCTCTATGCGAACAAGAGCATCCATCTACCCCACCTTCTGAAAGAAATCTGCAGTAGACTTATACTAAAATTTTCCTGATTAAGTTCCAGAAATGTATTTGCAACCAACGTTTAATAACATAATATTGAACACATGTGATATTGTAATCTCATGATTACGAATGATTACAATTAGAGAAATCTTTGTGTAAAACATTCATATTTATGTATCAATTAAAACATTCATATTTATGTATCAATTAAAACATTCAAGAAAAACCTCGATATCAAAATTGAGACTGATGATCACAATTATCACATATGGAATAATAAATTAAAGACAACATTTAAAATATCAATTTAAAATGGAATATCAAATGTCATGGAGACTAAAGTTGCACATCACATAACTATTCCAAAATAAAAGAGATGAAACATAAACGAGACATCATTCACATTGGTCTAAAGCCGAATTGATAGAAGTTGTTCCATTAGGTTTTGTCAATCATTTGTCCAGAATCTGTTCTAGGAGAATATGCCTTCACTTACAAAAGGAAGAGTGTTTAAAGTGTTTTGAAATCCTATCTTCCTATCACCTAGGATAGGATAATATCTCATGAGATCAAACTATTACAAAAATAGAGGGCCTAAAACCACTCATAACTGAGTCGTTTCTTTTCAAAAATTAATAAAAGTTTTTTTTTTTTACAAAATAAACAGGAAAGAAATACTAATCGTCTAAATCGAACATGTTCCACCTCAGAAAATCAGCATCGAGATCAACCATTTCCTGAAAACGAAATAGGAACAAGTTAGATAATTTATTTAACAACTGATTACTATTTTTTTATTTAAAAATGACTTGGCTTCATAATCGAAAGATTATGTAGCCAGTCTTATCTTGGCAAATAAAATCTAATTTTAAACCGATTTGATTCAAAAATCTAACATGAATGTAATAAGAGGGAAAAACCATTTTACCATTTCAACCAACGACTAAACATGGATCAGAATATCCCATAATTGATTATGGAATTAACATTGTTGTGATTCTGATCACTATGTTACCTGTCTTCTTAAGGCGTTTAGCTTGTCTCTCCATGTTTTCTATGAGGTCATAATTTTCTTTTCTCAGTAATTCACTGTGAGTTGTGAGTGTTTTAATCTGATCTTGGAGGATGGGAATATCAGTATAGTATAATTCAATCCAATGTAGGCAAACCTCACATTGCACAAGAGGAACGATATGTTGGCGAAGTGTACAATTAAGTCTGGTTGTATCAACATTACCTATTACGTGCCCTTGACCAAGCCTAATGCTAATGAATCCATCTTTACCCTTGAGACATTGTGGAATATTATTAACAAAGTCATACAGTTGAGTAGGATCAGATCTTTGACAATCTAGATCCTCTTCAGCAGGGATGATTTTAAGGATGGAAATTTATTTTAAAATGTAGAAACCTTGGAGAATCTTCCTAATACTTCATATGCCAACTATAAATGATTGGTGATATTTTTGTAAAAATATTCAAATTTCTAAGGATTTCATATAGTTTTTATAAAATTTTGGCGATTTTTAAGGTTAAATAATTTTATCCTATAGAAGGTGGGCAAACTATTTTTAAAATAACGAATCACATTTTTGGGAAAACCATGGAAAATCAGCCCATGAGCGAAATTTAGACCCTATAATCATCCCCGCAAGTCTTTAGCCAAGAAATCTTCAATTTCGAGATCTGAGACCTCATTGACCTCGATCGAGTCAATCGAGCTCAAATGAGGTTTAGATCGATTCCTTAAATTTATCGAAATAAGGTGACCAACTCTTTTGTTCTAAAACCCTAGAGCCATGTGTTTTTGTTTTGCCTGATTGTGAGATTTTTTGATATCGGGTTTTACAGTGGCATTATGACCAACATCTAATTCATGCATAGGGGTTTCAATCAACTCGGAACCAACATCTTGTTTCTCATGTGAATACTGACTGGGCATTGCCTCGTCTTGAGGGTTTCTATTTAGAGAGTCTGGCTCATTATTTAGAATGTCAAATTGTTTTCTTATTAGTGGCTCACCCGAAATAGGGGTTTCTACATGAATGGTTGTAGCAAAGACATTCTTATTAAAAATCCATCCCAACAATCACCTAGGGTTTTCAAATGGTGAATCAACAACATTTTAATTAATCCGTCGTGAAAGAGACTAGAGTCGAGGCTATGTCTCTTATACCTTTTAGACATTTTGTACAAGCTTCTCAACAGATAGAAGGGCACATTTAATTGAAAACCTATGAAATGCATAAGAATTCATTATTGTTTAAGAAAATATAGGTACATCATGGAAGGAATTTTGTAAATTGGTAATGATCAGGTCGATGGGCGAGGAGCATTTTAGAATCCGTAGCATCAACGTGTTCAATTTTTTGACCTCATAGCCACACTTTATGGAAAAAATAGAAAAGGCTCATTTGAGAGAAAAAGAAGTGCAAAGATTTCCTGTTACTTATCATATCTGACTGAATTAGATAAAATATTTCACCGTCCACATCCAGACAAGTCACCCTATCAAATATTTAAACATCAATAAACTGAGAGACAAAGAAAGATGCCCAAGCCTGCTGCTTGTTTTCTTGTTACTCATCATATCTGACTCAACTGGATTGGATTGAAATACAAAAGGCTCATTTGATTTGAAACTTAGAGAAAAAGAATCCCAAGATTTCTTTTTGCTTTCATGTTACTTATCATATCTGAGTCAATTGGATAAAATATTTCACTGTCCACATCGAGACAAGTCACACGATTAATTGGATAAAATATTTGAGCATTCACATCCACAGAAGTCACATGATCTTTCGAATCCAAGTCAATAAACTCAATTCATTCTGTACAACAACATTTCCCGGATAACTATAACGACGTACAAATGATATTTTTTCAAGTATATAAATATAACTCGTACGTAGTAGCTTTGTATATATACACAATAGGTGGTTTTTCATTATATGTAAATAGATAGTGGACCGAACTTTGGAATAGGTTAGAAGAGTTAAAAGTTCTCTCTAGGCTGAGAGGTGTTGCATTAAGGTTGTATGAAAGCGTTAATTTCAAGTTTAGGAGCATTGAGAGTTGGTCGTCACAATGCAATAAAGGATTAAAACAAGGTTTTCCTTTATCTCCTACCCTTTTTGGCATTTACATTGACAACATAGAAGATTGTTTGGAAGTTGCAAGTTGTGTTGGACCAACTCTTGCTAGTATAGTAACCATCATTCTTCTCTGTGTTGATGATATTGTTCTTATGGAAATGAATCTCTATGACCTTAATAAGAAACTTAGAATCCTCAAGGACTTCTACTCTAGTACACATATGACTATGAACACTAACAAAACAAAAGTTATGATCATTAAATCCAACAAGATTGATAATTTTTGTATATGACAATAATATCTTTGAGGAAGTGTTTTCATACAAGTATCTTGGAATTGATATCACACGCTCAATTGGAACTATAGCATTGAGAAAATGATAAATGGAAGGTGGAAAGCATATTATGGGCTCGAAAATAATTGTAAATTAGCAGACCTTGGACTATAGGATAAGAAAAAACTCATGTTTGAGAATCTTTCCATTATCATTAGATTATATGAATGTGAACTTTGGGGATGCAATATCTCTCAAGAATTCTGGAGAAATATAGAACAGATCCAAAAGAATTTTATAACTTATAATCTCAAAATTAAGGAAAATACACTCTATCATGTTATCCTCATCAAAGCGATCATTTCCCCCATTGAGAGCATAGCTATGATTATGTACTTAATGTACATGAACAAGATAAACAACATGAATAACAAGAGACTCCCCAAAATTGTTTCACACTCTAGCCAAAATCACCAACCATGATATTAAAAATATTATACAAGATAAATTTAAGGAGAATCTATGGTGCAATAAAGAATTAGAGAATAAAAGAAAATTAAGATGTTATAAGGAGGTGGTTAACCCTAACCTTGAAGATCAAAACCAACTCTCTATTTCTACTAGAGTAAAGAAGAGAATCAATATTACTAAAATAAGAACTAATTCTCATGAGCTACATAGTGAAACTCGGTGTTGAAGATTAAAAGATTTTTTTCCTATAATGCCCTAGGTATACCCAAATTAGATCCCAATTTCAAAATATTTGTCACAATACCAACCTTCCTAACCTTCTAAGTCATCAAAACTTTAGTGATCTTGGAATGTTTCTCTTAATATTTTTCAAGCATCGAAATAACATTTTGAAGAAATCCAAGTAATCTCTTGTTTTTCTTAAGGTGCCATAGACCAATTTTGGTATATGGACATTAACCATCATCATCATCATCATATTCATCTAAAATTCCAAACCAAGTAGACAAACAACTTTTCATCTAAAATTCCAAACCAACATCCACATCATGCACCAACATGATAAACATAGAAAAACACATCATGCACCAACATGATAAACATAGAAAAAAATCACATCTAGGTCTACAACTACACACATAACGAAAAAATGTTACAATCAATTAATTAATGTTAAAAAATGTTACAATCAATTAATTTATATTGTAATAAGATTAATTTATGTAACTAGATATTATATGAGATGTACTTATAATAAACTTATAATCAACATTTTGTTTTCAATCTCTTTTGAAATTGATTTTAAGAATCATAATGATGTGGGATTGGACATAACCACGTCTAAGGTTACCCATGGTGCTCCCTCAATTTTTATTTAAGCAATTTCTCATAGCCTTGATTTTTATTTAAGCAATTTCTCACAGTTTTGTGGAGTAAGGTGATGTCATTATTAGTACCTCCTTGGGAAAGGGACTCTAACAATTGCTTGGTGGTCAACGATCGTTGATCCCCTATTAGTGCATTTTGGATATTAATTGGTGCGTTTTGTTATGTCTTTAATACAATTTTTCCAATCTTTCTTAATATAGTTTATTAATTTTTTTTTCTAAATTAAAATTCTTTTTCATATATTTTTTAAAATTTTATTCCTAATTTTCTATTGGCCCATTTCATGATGGGACTAGATAACCATGGTGAAGCTAAATATTATTTATGTTTTTGTGATGGTTTAAAATTAATTTAAAAAATAGATAAAATTAGACCAATAGGTGTGATGCGGGAGCATCTCAAGCAAGCCAGCGTGGAGACAACGGACAGCTGGAAAAGCGCCCAGCACAAATTTTGAAAATATTTTAAAATATTAATGAAGCCATTAAGAAAGAGTGCCCTTGTAAAATGTAATCGGACCTTGAGCGATCCGCTCTCGTCCTTAGTAGGTAGAAGGAATTTATAGTAGTAAATGCAGGTATATAGAATTGAATGTTAGATTAGACAGTTTTAGAGTGCAGGAGGGAAAACGGGACATAGACACCCTCATTGGGTATTGTAACATTATGATGAAGAGTAGGAAGAGAATAGAGGAGAAGCAGAGAGCTGTGTGAAAACACCCATGTACAGAAATTTGAATTAATAGAGAAAGCTTTGATTCAAATTCATGGTGTCGTGTTTGTTATCTGTGTATGTATGCTAAATGCTATGCTCATGGTTATTTTACTCTTCCTGCTGTACATTTTCTTTTATGATATCTATGAATGATTTCTTGTTGAATGTTTGAAATCTGAGAGGAAAGGAAAAAGAAATGAGTTTCAATTGTTTCTCTATCTGAGCAAGAGTTCCTGCAAGGAGTGTAGTTGAATTGTTCGCAAGGAGTGCGTTGACGAAGGGTTCAGAGGTTTGTCTCTAAAAGATCAGACTAGATATCTTTTGTTTCTCATTCACTCAGAAGTGTAGTTAGGCACAAGTAGCTGTGCAAGGAGTGCGCAGGCCGAGTGAAGTTTCAGAGTTTCGAATCTGAGTGAATTATTGAGAGATTGTTGCTGCAGGTGTGCGCAAAGTTGAAGGATTTCAACACTTGGAAGTGCTTGAAGGTTGTCGTAAGGAGTGCGAGCAGAAGTTTTCTGAAAGACTCGAAGTCGTGGAAAAACTCAGTAGGATTTTTAACCTTCGAAGGGGTCGAAGGAAGGTAAGAGGCCAAGTACCTTGAAAATCTAAAGGAAGGCGTAGTGACATCGAGCCGCAGAAGGACGAGTTTCGTGGAGAGAGGCACTTTGTTTAGCTCACGCAGAAGTCCACAAGGGAAGAACGGACGGTCAAAATTCTCTGTGGAGAATACGCGAAGTCCCGTGAGCCGCCAGATCTCACGAAGGAGCAGGGGAGTCACCACGAGTATTCCTAAAGGTGTAAGCTCAGGAGGAGTAGAGCCATCGATCCAAGTCAGCTAGGAGCCGTTGGATCACTCATGAAATCACCTATCGGGATTTCGTGAGAGGAAGGGTTGAAAATTTGGTATTAAAATTCACGAAATCGCAAAGCGCGAAGTCGTGAAGGATTGATAGGATTGTGTGGGACCATAGGGGCCATTAAGGTAGACAGATGGCACTCTATCGACGTAAAATTCAATCGAGTTGAAGTCTCGAAACATAGAGAAGTCTAGTTGTGGGGCCAGTGCCGAGAACGTGTCAAAGTCTGACATCTCAGGATTTCGGTGAATAGAATATCAGAATTTTGGGGTTCGTGGGCAGAGCTGTATGTTATCACAACTTACGAACGTGCGAAAGCCGACAAGTCAAGGTGATATCGGTGTCTCGGAGTTTCGGGATTCGGGTTCATAGCGATTCGGCACTCGACCATAGGATTCGTGATATCATGAAGTCCGATCTCCTAAGTGAAAAGGGGGGGATCCCACGAGGATTTGTTGTGGGTGTGGATTTTCTGAAAGGAAAATAGAAGATCCGTTTTAGAGTTCTTCAGGCCAGTGAGAGGAGAAAGATCCTATTGATGTGGACCTTTCGACCTGTGGGTTGAGTGGGGTGGCTGCGTCATCATTTTTTTGTATCAGAGCTCAGAAGGGTTCTTTTCTTTTTGTAGCAGAGAAAAAGATAATTCGCCATGCCGCCAAGGAGAAGGGACATACAAACACCCGATCAATCAGAGGAGAGGGAAATTCCGAGAAGAAGAGGTAGGCAGATGACTAATCCTGCCATGGAGAGAGAGATGCATGATTTACGCGCTAGACTTGAAGACATGGAGACAACACAAAGGCGCACAGTCAGTGCTGGGGATCTTAGTGATTCTGAAAGTGAAATTGAGGCTGAACATGAGGAAGAAGTTGCAGCCGAAGATGCAGCAAACGCACGTTTGATTAGAGCTATTGCAAGAATGGGTGCAAGAGCGAAAATGGACATTCCAGTTTATGAGAGAAAATTGGATGCAAAGGAGCTTCTAGACTGGATTAGAGCTCTAGACACATACTTTGACTATGAGGATGTCGAAGAGGACAAGAAGGTCAAGCATGCTGTCACTAGATTGAAGGGACATGAAACATTGTGGTGGGATGAACTACAAGCTGACAGATGCTGCAAGGGAAAGCATAAGATCAAGAGTTGGGACAGAATAATCACGAAGATGAAGGAGAAATTCATCCCCAAAGATTATCAAATTACTCTGTTCAGGAGAATGCAGAACCTGAGACAGAAGCTGATGACAGTGAAAGAATACACTGAAGAATTCTACAAGTTGAACATCAGGGAAGATCATCAAGAAAGCGATGATGAGAAAGTTGCCAGATACATGAATGGCCTGAGATATGACATTCAGGATGAGATGAGCATGGTGACCATCCGAACGATGGAAGATGCTTATCAGATGGCTCTAAAAGTTGAAGAGAAGCTGAGCCAAAAGCAGGGTCAGAGAGGCCGAGGAATAAGTTATCCCAGAGGCAAATTAGTTGCCCAGTATAAATATCACAATCCCAAGGAGGACTGGAAGAAACCTCAGATTCGAACTGAGAGAGGTGGAATCTCACAACGAGGGCAATATGATGAACAGAGAGGGCAGCCTGCTGAATTGAGAGGAGATTATGCTGACAATAATACTTTTCCTCATACTAGAGGTAGAGGAAGGGGAAGAGGTGGAGTAATAACCTGCTTCACATGTGGAAAGAATGGGCACAAGTCTTACGAGTGTCCAGATAAAAAGAGAGAAGGAGGAGAAACTCACATTGCCGAAGCATAGAGGCAGGATGTTGAGGCGGAAGATCGTTGATGATGCGAAAAGTTCTTTTGACACCAGAGAAGGAGGTGGAGAGTTCAGTCCAAAGAACCAGACTTTTCTGGACTACTTGCAAAACCAAGGAAAGGGTATGCAAGGTCATCGTGAATAGTGGTAGCACCGATAATCTCGTTTCTACAAAGATGGTAGAAAAGATGGAGATGGAGACAATTGATCATCCAAGCCCATACAAAGTTTTGTGGCTACAAAAAGGACATCAGGTAACTGTCACTAAATAGTGTTTAGTTGAATTCAAGATAGGAGGATATAATGATAATATACTTTGTGATGTTATTCCCATGGATGTTTTTCATCTATTGCTGGGTAGACCATGGAAATATGAAAAGAATGTGATTCATGATGGGAGAATGAACACATACACCCTAGAGAAGAATGGGAGGACTCACATGTTGCTTCCAATCAAGGACAAGGAGGTGAAACCGGAAGTAAGCAACACTGTACTTCTCATGAGTGGGAAGGAACTTCTTACAGAGGTTAAGAAGAAGGAAGAACCACAATTCATTGTGGTCAGGAAACCGAAGATTGTTTTGACCAGCACAAGAGTGGATGATTTACCAGAAGAAGTTCAGGAACTACTGGAAGAGTTCGCTGACATAGTAGGGGATGAACTACCTCGTTCATTGCAACCGATCAGAAGTGTGAGTCATCATATTGATCTCATACTAGGAGCCATTTTTCCAAACAAAGCCACGTACATACTAACGCTTCAAGAGAATGAAGAGGTCAAAAGACAAGTCCGGGAGTTGTTGGACAAAGGTTTGGTCAGAGAAAGCTTGAGTCTGTGTGTTGTTCCAACAGTACTCAGTCCGAAGAAAGATGGAGGCTGGAGGATGTGTACTGAATCGAGGGCGATTAAAAAAATAACCATCAGGTACAGGTTTCCATTACCGAGGATGGATGATCTGATGGATTTCTTGAGTGAAGCAAAATTCTTTTCAAAGATTGATTTGAAAAGAGGTTATCATCAAATCCGCATGAGAGAAGGTGATGAATGGAAGACAGCATTCAAAACCAACGAAGGGTTGTATGAATGGATTGTTATGATGTCGTTTGGCTTAACCAACACACCGAGTACCTTCATGAGGTTGATGAACAAAGTCCTAAGGGAGTTCATTAGAAAATTTGTTATCGTATACCTAGATGACATACTGGTTTTCAGTAAAACAATGGCAGAGCATCTGAAGCATTTGGCTACGGTGATGCAAAGGATACAGTAGGAGAAGATGTTGATAAGCATGAAGAAGTCCTCATTCATGAAGACGGAACTCATCTATTTAGGTTTTGTTATTTCAGCAGATGAATTGAGGATGGATCCAGATAAGGTAGAGGTAATCAAGAATTGGCCATCACCGAAGAATATTTTTGAGGTGAGAAGTTTTCATGGATTGGCTAGTTTCTACTGAAAGTTCATCAGAAATTTCAGTGGAATTAGTACACCGATGATGGACACAGTGAAGAAGAGACATAAATCTTTTCACTGGACAGAAGAGGCTGAGAAGAGTTTTAATCTGTTGAAGAGGAAGATCACGGAACAACCAATTTTGGTGTTGCCGGATTTCCAAAAGACATTTCAAGTGAAATGCGATGCAAGTGGATTTGCAATAGGGGAAGCCTTAAGTCAAGAGGACAGGCCGATATCATACTTCAGCAAGAAGATGAATGAATCAATAGTAAAATACTCCACGTATGACAAGGAGTTTTATGCTGTCATACCGACTTTGAAAAAATGGAGTCATTACTTGATTCCGAAAGAGTTTGTCTTATACAATGACAATCATGCACTACAGTTTGTGACTCAATAGGAAAATTTGAATCAGAGACATGTCAAATGGGTTGAATATATGCAAAATTTCACTTTTGTGATTAAACATATTTCGGGTATTGCTAACAAAGTTGCTAATGCTTTGAGCAGGAAGTGTTTTCTATTACAGGAGTTCAAAGTCAAAACGTTGGGTTTTGATGACCTCAAGGATATGTACAGAGATGATCTAGATTTTAAGGAGGTGTACGAAGTAGCTGAGAATCCAATTCTCGGGGATAGAAGCCAATGGACAAAATACATGATCCAAGAAGGATTATTGTTTAAAGGTAATCAACTTTGTATTCTGAAATGCTCCATGAGGGAGAATTTGCTGAAGGAGAAACACAGTGGAGGATTGGCAAGGCACTTTGGTCATGACAAGACATTCACAAAGTTGAATGAGTCATATTTTTGGCCGGGAATGCGAGCAGACATCAAGAGATTCGTGGAAAGATGCAAAATTTGCCAGCATTCGAAGGGAAGGAAACATAATGCAAGATTTTATCAACCATTGCCAATACTTGAGAGGTCGTGGGATGCGGTTAACATGGATTTCATATTGGGGTTGCCAAGAACACAAAGAGACTTCGACTCAATCTTTGTGGTGGTGGATAGATTTTCCAAGATGGCACACTTCATTCCATGTCAGAAGACCAGTGACGCAACTCACATTGCGAATCTGTTTTTCAAAGAAGTCATTTGACTTCAAGGCTTGCCAAAGAGCATAGTTTCAGATCGAGACACAAAGTTCATAGGACACTTTTGGAGGACGTTATGGAAGAAGCTAGGAACTAACTTGTCATTTAGTTCAGATTATCATACTCAGACAGATGGACAGATAGAAGTGGTAAACATAAGTCTGGGAGACTTGCTAAGAAGCCTGGTGACAGAACACCACAGCCAGTGGGACAACATATTACCACAAGCAAAATTTTCTTATAACGACTTAGTAAACAGAAGCACGGGGTAGAGACCATTTCATATTGTCTATGGCATGCAACCGAGAGGGATTTTTGAATTGAGATATTCAAAACAGAACGCAACTAGGAGCGCTAGTGCAGAAGATTTTGCAGAGGCGATGAAGGAACTTCACAGCCAGGTGAAGGAGCGGTTGCAGAGTTCAAGCCAGGAATATAAGCGCAGAGCAGATCAGCACAGGAGACAACTTCAATTTGGGGTTGGTGATTTGGTTTTGGAACATTTGAGGAAGGAAAGGTTCTCGAGAGGAACATATAATAAACTAAAAATGAAGAAAATCGGACCATGTAAGGTCTTAAAGAAATTTGGGGCAAATGCTTACAAAATTGAATTACCCGATGGGATCATAATTTCTCCGATATTAAATATCTCAGATTTGTACCCATATAAGGCTGAGGAAACAGGGACAGAAAATGAGTAGCCAGTAATCCAATGGACAAAGCAGATGCCAGTTGTAGATAAGCCGCAGATGGAGCGCATACTGGACAAGAGGGTCAGTAAGAAAACTAGGCGAAAACAATACTTTAAGTATTTGGTCAAGTGGAAGGGCCATCTAATTGAAGATTCCAGCTGGGAGAACAAAGCGGAGATCCAGAGGCATGGACAGACCGTGCACGAGCTCATGGACAGGAGCCCATGAAAATTTTCAAGCCAGGGAGTATGATGCAGGAGCATCTCAAGCGAGCCAGCGTGGAGACAATGGACAGCTGGAAAAGTGCCCAGCACAAATTTTGAAAATATTTTAAAATATTAATGAAGCCATTAAGAAGGAGCGCCCTTGTAAAATGTAATTGGATCTTGATCGATCCACTCTCGTCCTTAGTAGGTAGAAGGAATTTATAGTAGTAAATGCAGGTAGATATAATTGAATGTTAGATTAGACAGTTTTAGAGCGCAGGAGGGAAAACAAGACATAGACACCCTCATTGGGTATTGTAACATTATGATGAAGAGTAGGAAGAGCATAGAGGAGAAGTAGAGAGCTGTGTGAAAACACCCATCTACAAAAATTTGAATTAATAGAGAAAGATTTGATTCAAATTCATGGCGTCGTGTTTGTTCTCTGTGTATGTATGCTAAATGTTATGCTCATGGTTATTTTACTCTTCCTGCTGTACATTTGCTTTTATGCTATGTATGAATGATTTCTTGTTGAATGTTTGAAATCTGAGAGGAAAGGAAAAAGAAATGAGTTTCAATTGTTTCTCTATCTGAGCAAGAGTTCCTGCAAGGAGTGAAGTTGAATTATCCGCAAGGAGTGCGTTAACGAAGGGTTCAGAGGGTTGTCTCTGAAAGCTCAGACTAGATAGCTTTTGTTTCTCATTCACTCAGAAGTGCAGTTAGGCACAAGGAGCCATGCAAGGAGTGCGTAGGCCGAGTGAAGTTTCAAAGCTTCGAATCTGAGTGAATTATTGAGAGACTGTTGCTGCAGGTGTGCGTAGAGTCGAAGGATTTCAACACTTGGAAGTGCTTGAAGGTTGCCACAAGGAGTGCGAGTAGGAGTTTTCTGAAAGACTCGAAGTCGTGGGAAAACTTAGTAGGATTTTTAACCTTCGAAGGGGTCGAAGGAAGGTAACAGGCCAAGTAGCTTGAAAATCTAAAGGAAGGTGTAGTGACATCGAGCCGCAGAAGGATGAGTTTCATGGAGAGAGGCACTTTGTTTAGCTCGCGCAGAAGTCCAAAAGGGGAGAATGGACGGTCGGAATTCTCTGTGGAGAATACGCGAAGTCCCGTGAGCCGCCAGATCTCATGAAGGAGAAGGGGAGTCATCATGAGTATTTCTAAAGGTGTAAGCTCAGGAGGAGTAGAGCCATCGATCCAAGTCAGCCAGGAGTCGTTGGATCACTCGTGAAATCACCTATCGGGATTTTGTGAGAGGAAGGGTCAAAAATTTGGTATTAAAATTCACGAAATCGCGAAGCGCGAAGTCGTGAAGGATTGATAGGATTGTGTGGGACCATAGGGGCTAGCAAGGTAGACAGGTGGCACTCTATCGACGTAAAAGTCAATCGAGTTGAAGTCTCGAAACAACAAGAAGTCTAGTTGTGGGGCCAGTGCCGAGAACGTGTCAGAGTATGACATCTCAGGATTTTTGTGAATAGAATATTAGAATTTCGGGGTTCGTGGGCAGAGTTGTATGTTATCGCAACTTGCAAACACGCGAAATACGACAAGTCAGGGTGATATCGGCATCTCGGAGTTTTGGGATTCGAGGTCATAGCGAGCTGGCGCTCAACCATAGTGTTAGGACCACATAATGTACCTTTTTTCCCATACTTTTGGCCCATACTTTTTGCCACTATTACACTCTTGATCACCCACATTTAAACTCATATTATTACTTTATCTGATCATTCCAAAGGTATACAACGTTCCTTCTCATTACTATACGTTTAATTTGTTTTGCATAATATTTTACATCACTCTCGTACTTAACCATTGATTAGAAATGTATAAGTGCTGAAATAGTTCAAACTGCGGATTAGCATTTGAGGCCTGTTGCTGAAACAACAATTCACATAAGCTGTTACAAAGTCCAAGGTCGCAGATGCTGAAACACAGAAGTTGTTACACAGTTCATGATCTACGATGTTGAGGAAGCTGTTACACAGGTCATGGTCACGATACTGAAACACAAAGGAAGTCGTTACACAGTCAACGGTCAACAACAACTCTACAACAGTTGCACCATGAGCCAAGCACCAACCATCGCTGCTACATGAGAATGCTAAAACAGTCAAGAGCACAAATCCCATGGCTGAAACAACCCGTGATTTGCGGTGCTGAAAAAACATGCAGTAGCAATAAGAAACTGTCACTCCAACCGTAACAACAACACCTCCTTCAGCACTCGTAATAGCATTATGTTCCGGGAGACTAGGACATCCTATTCCGGTTTAGAAAGTCGACCTGACTAAGAATAGGACTCAGATGTACATATGTAATTTTTTATCAATTGTATCAAAGGGATTCCCTCTTTAAATAAGAGGAAATCATCATTCGAAAGGATCCCAGTTTTAATGTACTAAGAAAGCTTCAGAGAGAGGGACGTACTTCATTTTCAGATTGTAATATGATACATTGATAGATGAATAGAAGACTGTTTTGAGCATCCTTCTCTAGCCTTTTCGTTTCAGGGGAATCTTGTGAGAAGGGAGGGCCCACCTTCTTCACAAGATTCACCCTTTAGTTTATAGTGTGTTAGTGTAATTTCTGTTTGTGCCTTGATTAACTTTTGTCTTTCTGAAACACTACTGTTAATGAATTCTTCTTTGCTGAAACACTACTGAACTCTGTCTTGTTAAGAACTTTGTTTTATTGAATGTTACATTGTTTTCACGAAGTTCATAATCATTTTAATTAGCAATCTTGTGTGATGAATTTATGAGGTTTTTCTAATCAAAGATTAGAGCTAAAGGTTCCTACTTAATGGAAGGGATTAAGGGTTCTGTTCTCTGTTAGAAGTAATCATCTTTCAATTATTTTCTGTGAGTGTGCCAATCAGAGACTAGAGCTAAAGGTTCCTGCTTAATGGAAGGGATTAAGGGTTCTGTTCTCTGTTAGAAGTAATCAGCTTTCAATTATTTTCTTTGAGTGTGCCAATCAGAGACTAGAGCTAAAGGTTCCTGCTTAATGGAAGGGATTAAGGGTTCTGTTCTCTTTTAGAAGTAGCTAGCCTTCAGTGACTCTAATGAGTATGCTAATCAGAGACTGGTACTAAAGGTCCCTGCTTGATGGAAGGGATTAAGGGTCTTGTTCTCTGTTAGATAGAGTTAGCCTTCAATGCATTAATGTTTTCATGAAAATGTGTTAATCAGAAACAAGGTGTTGGAGTTCCTGCTTGGGAATAGGGTCCTGTTCTCTGGTTATAGAATAGTTGTTCTTTCCTGTTGCAGTTGTTATTTTAATGTAATCCAGGATTCTTTAGATTAATATTTAAGTCTCTATAATAGGTAGGTTGCTTTCCTGTAATTCAAGTCAGAACTTCAGTTTATTCAAGGCAAGTGTGATTAATATAGTTTCATTTACTACAACTCTAGGTTGCTTTTGGAATTGAGCATATATAGTGTGTGGTTACCTTTGAAATAAAC
>ML801106.1:29827-47006 GCA_009831015.1 Picea engelmannii | reverse complement strand
AGATAGTACTTGAACCATTTGAAAGATGGGCCTTAGACTTTGTAGGACCCATCAACCCTCCATCCAATCAAAAAGTTTACATAGTGGTCTGCACAGACTACATGACTAAATGGGTGGAAGCCAAAGCACTTCACAGAGCAACCAAAGAAGCAGTTATAAATTTCTTATTTAAAGACATCTTCATCAGATTTGGAGTGCCAAGAGAATTAGTTACAGATGGAGGACCTCCTTTCACTTCTCATGGTTTCAAAGCCACCCTTCAAGAATATCATATCCAACATAGAATGACTACAACATACCACCCCCAAGCCAATGGACAGGTGGAAAGCACAAACAAAGTAATAGAAGCCATTCTCACAAAAATAGTGAAGGAAAATAGAAAGGACTGGTCCTACAGGCTCCCCGAAGCATTATGGGCCTACAGAACTACCTGGAGAAATACTACAAGATTCTCTCCCTATGAATTAGTCTATGGAAAGAGTGTTGTCTTTCCTGTGGAATTTGAGATAAAAACCTTAAGGACTGCTTTATCTTTCAACCTTGATTTAACCGATGCACAGACAGCTAGGTTGCAACAGCTTAATGAATTGGAGGAGAAAAGACTAGATGCCATTCAACAGACAACCATAATTCAATAGCAAAGATCAAAATGGCATGATAAAACTATCAAGAACAAGCAGTTTCAAAAAGGTAACTGGGCCCTACTGTATGACTCTCGGTTCAAATAATTTCAAGGGAAACTGCGTACAAGATGGCTTGGACCTTATGAAGTAGATACTGTTTTCCCCAATGGAACAGTAAGGCTCCTCACAATCGATGACTCCAAAATACCGTTACTTGTAAATGGTCATCGGCTCCGTCTGTACCAACGCCCTATTTCCAAAGAAGATTTTAAGGCTGCATGCATGGCAGAATCCCATTACCTCTTCTTAGAGGAGGCTTCTACCCCTCATTGCAATTAATTCTTTTAAGATTTCTTTAGTATTAGATTAGATTAGATTTTATTTATTAATAATCCCTGTCAAGAAATACCATGTTACAATCGATTTTTGCAGATTCCCGATCGAAGCACATGCCACTAGGAAAGGACGATCCTACTTTACAAAGAAACAAGCTTGCCCGATGCTGAAACACCACTGTTCAACACTTTTGACTCCCCTCCAATGCTGTAACACCACTCTTCAACACTTTTTAACTTTCCTCTGTTGCTGAAACACCATTGTCAGCAACTTTTCATCACTCTCCCCATTGTTGAAACACCGTTGTCAGAAACCCCACGTCATTTTCCCATTACCACGATTCAGGAATTCCTCACTTTCTTCATCGACGAAACAACACCGTCCAACAATTGTTTCGCCCCGTTCTTTCTGTTGCTGAAACACCATTGTCAGCAACTTTTCATCATTTTTCCCGATGCTGAAACACCACTGTTCAACACTTTTGAATTTTTTTTCGTTGCTGAAACACCACTCCGTTCCCTTTTCTTCATTACTGAAACACCACTATCAGCAACCCCGCACCTTTTTCCCCCATCACTGCTCAACAACCTTTTATCACTTTCCCCATCGCTGAAACACCATTCATAGTAATTTTTCGCCTTCTCCCTATTGCCAGAACACTACAGTCCGACAATTCTTCACTTCCTTCAGCGACGAAACAACACCGTCCAGCAATTATTTCACCCCGTTTTTCCTGTTGCTGAAACACTATTGTTCAACAGTTCTTCACATTTTCTCATCACCGAAACAACACCGTCCAACAATTGTTTCGCCTCGTTCTTTTCTATTGCTGAAACACCAACTTTTCAACATCATCTGTCAGCAAGCTTTTATGCATACTATAGTTCGTCCTTCCAGTCAACAAATCCTTGATACAATTCATCTAATAATTCAAAGTCTCTGCCACGACTGCTGAACAGGCATGATATTTTGTTTACAGAACGAATCAAAAGGTAAGGAGAGGTATGTAAATTTTATGTAATACAGTTAGGCTATAGTTAATGAGAAGATTCTAAATCATTATGACCACTCAAGTGCAATCATTATTAGTCGCACTTGATGAGAGGGGAGGACACATCAAATCTTCAATACCATCATTCCACATGAATTCACCACCGCCATTCCTATTTCACCACCCTTTCGCGTATTTGACCACATTTTGCATGTCGTTGCTTGGAAAACTCACTCTGCGCAGAAGCTGTTACTCAAACTCTTTGACGCTGTATTTTACCGAGCTGGTATCTATGGGAGGCTCTGTTATATGGAACGAAACCGCCATGACAGTGCTGTTAGAACATTATCCAGTAGCTTATCAAATCTTTCAGCAGGCAAGATGGCTCAGTTATTTTCAGAGACTCTAGTGGTATAATGAACAACAGGTTCTGCAATTTGCTCAAAACCTTCAAGAAGACCATTCTATTTTCCAAGGAGTCCGAATTTTAGTAACAGAAGAAGATATAGCACAGGTATCAGGCCTCCCTACCGACGACATTCGCATGTTCAGCCGTAAACATATCATTCAGAATGCCCAGCAGAACTTCTTCTTGCCAGAAGAACAAATTGAATTTAAAGGCATGGGTGTTCAACTCATCTCATTGCCACCCCCATGGCCGGAAGTTGCAAGATTCATCAAACATTACCTAACCTGCAAAGGCCGATACCAGGTAGTTTATCATCATGACTTTCTTCTGTTGTCTCATTTACGGCATAATAGACGGGTGAATATTCCTTATTATTTGTTGGGTTGTCTGAAAAATATGGTGCATTACTGCAAAAAGGCTAAAGATCCCACCCTTTCACTCACCCATCACCGTCTTGTCCAACTACTCATCCAAAGGGGTTTTTCCCAACAAAGGCTTCCACTAAATAACCCGCCCATAAACCCCCAAGCAGCTGTCGAAATTCCTGAAAACCTCCAGGAGCAGCAACCGCAAAACCCCCCAGACTCTCCAGAAGTACCCAATAGCCCACCAATCAGTCCAATCAATCCCCCTACCATACCAAGCCCACCTCATACCTTACCAGAATCATCCACTCCTGCCCTTCATATTCTTAGTGATGACTCTGAGCCAGATAATTCCCCCTGCCCCATCATTAAGGAAAGACCCCCACGTAAACGAAAACAAATTCCCTTCTTTCAGCCCTTCTTACAAAAGAAGCGAACAAGGGCCTCAACCCGGCCAGCCATTATTGCCACTACCCTAGACCCCCAACCCATCCGACTAATACCCCGTACACCTCCAACCTCCCAAATCCTGGGATCTTTGCCTATTCCACCTACGGGCACTGAAACACAAGAACCAGATGCCAAGGATGTTGTGACATCATTTGTCTCAAATAAAGTAGCTGAAACACAGGAACCAACTACCCATTCTGTAGCTGAAATACAAGAACCAACTACCCATTCCGTAGCTGAAACACAAGAACCAGCTACCCATTCTGTAGCTGAAACACAAGAACCAACTACCCATTTAGTGGCTGAAACACAAGAACCAGCCATAGCTGTCACACAAGAACCAGCTACGGCTGAAACACAACAACTAACTGCTGATATTGACATTGAGATACATGAATCAGAGGTCCAGGGTGCTGCAACATTACTTTCCTTACATCAAGAAGCTGAAACACAAGAATCAGCTGCCATTCCTGTAGCTGCTCCACAAGAACCAGCTAGTGAGGCTATGACTGCCACACAAGAACCAGTCATCCCTCAACCAGAACCAACAATGGCCTCTGTCTTGAAAGAAAATGAGTTTTTAAAGTCTGAACTAGAAGCATACAAGAAAGAATTAGCTAGGGAAAAGGAAGCATACGAGAAGGAACTTAATTTGCACACCCTAGCTCGTATAGCAACCATGTCAGAAGGGACTACAACAGAAAGCCCTTGTAAAGAATATATGTGTTGTCAATGTGGGGATATTTACTATCAAGCGGGCTATAAGGTAATTCAAGTCCCAGTGTCAGGATATCCCCCCACTCCTTCAAAATTTGTAGTAAAAAAGGAAGAACCTACTGTTACACAAGAACCAGCTATAGCTGTCACACAAGAACCAACTATAGCTGAAACACAAGAACCAGCAGGACCTCCCAAGATTAAGACTGAGCCCTGCATTGCAACAAATGAAGCTCCTGCTTTTGTCAACAAAGCTGTATAGATAGTGCCTATGGAGGAATTTACACCTCCCAGCCAGATCAATCTCCACACTTTTGTGGAACAATCTACTCAGATCTTACCTCACCCCACTACTTGCAACGCTGAAACACAGACTCATCCATGGGATGAGCAGCTAGTAATACAAAAATGGAAGAAAGAGTATGCTGCAACACAGGCTAAAAGCCTGCAAGAGCACAGACAAATCTGGATAAATCATACCTACTCAAATTGGGAAGCCTTAGAGAAGACATTCCAGGAAGCTCGTGCCCTTAAGAAACAGAACAAAGAATTGAAAGGCAAATTGGCCATGGTATTTGACTTGACACAAAAGCTATTGGCTACAAGGAAACCATCTAACAACTACTCCTTGTTCCTTATGGAACGACTCACATGGTTTCAGATAAAATCAATCACAGAAGGCAGACCCCATGCAGTACTACACCCAACAGATTTTGTCAAGACCTTTACACAAGCATCTGCTAGGGATCAACACCTCCTCTGTGAGGCATATTTTCATAACGAGGCCATCCCCGAGAACAGGCAGATAAACCTTATTCCTCTTGTTGGGGACATTCAGATTCAGGCATTTGCCTCCTTTCTCCACAATCAGATTATTTGGCAAGATGACTTCATGGCTGCCAAACAAAATGAAGACAACCGCCTTCTCTGGATAAGACCAGAACCACAGAATGCAGCCACCTTTGTCACATAATATTATCAGTTCTTAAAGAAACCAGGGATGACTGAACATGTCCAGTAGCTACAATCAACAGTGCTTCAGGATTGTCAGCACTTCATCAGATCCATAGAGATTGCTTCCCTCCAGGCAAATAACTTGTTTTGGCAGAAATCCACTGAGAAAAGACAGGAATACAATCCTTTCATCCCTACTAACCTTGAGGTAGCAATCTCCAGGGTACCTAACTACATCCAGTGTGTTCAACAATGTGCTGAAAGTTGGATAGGGTACCGGTTTTATTTTCCTATCCTCTGGTTGCCAATAGAAAGATATCAAATTCATTATAAGTTGCCTAAGAAGACAGAAACAACAGCTTGGCAAAGGTTACAACGGGTCCAAGGGTTCAGAATGCCAATGGACAGTACCTCCCAGAGCTACTGCTTGAGTAACTTACACGCTCAGAGTCGGTATTCAGACTCTGATTCAAAGTGAAGTTGCATGAGGACATGCAACACCTTGAGTTGGGGGGGATGTTAGGACCACACAATGTACCTTTTTGCCCATACTTTTTGCCACTATTACACTCTTGATCACCCACATTTAAACTCATATTATTACTTTATCTGATCATTCTAAAGGTATACAACGTTCCTTCTCATTACTATACGTTTAATCTGTTTTGCATAATATTTTACATCACTCTCGTACTTAACCATTGATTAGAAATGTATAAGTGCTAAAATAGTTCAAACTGCAGATTAGCATTTGAGGCCTGTTGCTGAAACAACAATTCACAGAAGCTGTTACACAGTCCAGGGTCGCAGATGCTGAAACACAGAAGTTGTTACACAGTTCATGATCTACGATGCTGAGGAAGTTGTTACACAGGTCATGGTCACGATGCTGAAACACAAAGGAAGTCGTTACACAGTCAACGGTCAACAACAACTCTACAACAGTTGCGCCGTGAGCCAAGCACCAACCGTCGCTGCTACATGAGAATGTTGAAACAATCAAGAGCGCAAATCTCGTGGCTGAAACAACCCGCGATTTGCGGTGCTGAAACAACATGCAGTAGCAACAAGAAACTGCCACTCCAGCCGTAACAACAACACCTCCTTCAGCACTTGTAATAGCATTATGTTGCGGGAGACTAGGAAATCCTATTCCGGTTTAGAAAGTCGATCTAACTAAGAATAGGACTCAGATATACATCTGTAATTTTTGATCAATTGTATCGAAGGGATTCCCTCTTTAAATAAGAGGATATCATCATTCGAAAGGATCCCAATTTTTATGTACTAAGAAAGCTTCCGAGAGAGGGACGTACTTCATTTTCAGATTGTAATATGATACATTGATATATGAATAGAAGACTGTTTTGAGCATCCTTCTCTAGCCTTTTCGTTTCAGGGGAATCTTGTGAGAAGGGAGGGCCCACCTTCTTCACAAGATTCACCCTTTAGTTTATAGTGTGTTAGTGTAATTTCTATTTGTGCCTTGATTAACTTTTGTCTTGCTGAAACACTACTGTTAATGAATTCTGCTTTGCTGAAACACTATTGAACTATGTATTGTTAAGAACTTTGTTTTATTGAATGTTACATTGTTTTCACGAAGTTCATAATCATTTTAATTAGCAATCTTGTGTGATGAATTTATGAGGTTTTGCTAATCAGAGACTACAGCTAAAGGTTCCTTCTTAATGGAAGGGATTAAGGGTTCTGTTCTCTGTTAGAAGTAATCAGCTTTCAATTATTTTCTTTGAGTGTGCCAATCAGAGACTAGAGCTAAAGGTTCCTGCTTAATGGAAGGGATTAAGGGTTCTGTTCTCTGTTAGAAGTAATCAGCTTTCAATTATTTTCTTTGAGTGTGCCAATCAGAGACTAGAGCTAAAGGTTCCTGCTTAATGGAAGGGATTAAGGGTTTTGTTCTCTGTTAGAAGTAGCTAGCCTTCAATTATTCTCATGAGTATGCTAATCAGAGACTGGTACTAAAGGTCCCTGCTTAATGGAAGGGATTAAGGGTCTTGTTCTCTGTTAGATAGAGTTAGCCTTCAATGCATTAATGTTTTCATGAAAGTGTGTTAATCAGAAACAAGGTGCTGGAGTTCCTGCTTGGGAATAGGGTCCTGTTCTCTGGTTACAGAATAGTTGTTATTTCCTGTTGCAGTTGTTATTTTAATGTAATCCAGGATTCTTTAGATTAATCTTTAAGGCTCTGCAATAGGTAGGTTGCTTTCCTGTAATTCAAGTTAGAACTTCAGTTTATTCAACGCAAGTGTGATTAATATAGTTTCCTTTACTACAACTCTAGGTTGCTTTTGGAGTTGAGCATATATAGTGCGTGGTTACCTTTGAAATAAACAGACTTCCCTGGGTTGACAATTTATGTAGCACTTGATTGCTTGAATTAATTAAGCAATTATAGTGACCAACACATAGGATTCGTGATATCGTGAAGTCCGATCTCCTAAGTGCAAAGGGGGGGATCCCACGAGGATTTGTTCTGGGTGCAGATTTTTCGAAAGGAAAATAGAAGAGTCGTTTTAGAGTTCTTCGGGCCAGTGAGAGGAGAAAGATCCTGTTGACGTGGACCTTCCGACCTGCGGGTTGAGAGGGGTAGCTGCATCATCAGGGTGTACGGATGTGTGCCAAAGGGTGTGCACATCTATTACTCACCTCCTTGAAATGGAAATGCCTTGCAATGAAACCAGACACATATCTTCTCTCGCGTTGCAATGAAACCAGACTCTTCTCTTCTCTCCTTTTGGAGCCCAACAGAACCTGCACAAAGTCCTTCACTGCTAGGGAATATTTTTCCTTCATTGCGAGAATATTTGTAGAAAAGAGGGCTACAGGAAACCCCCTCACGCAAAAAGGAGGATTAGCTGCCACAACCCTAGCAACAACTGAACTTAATCCTCGAGTAAATGACATGGGAAAGACCACTCTTTCAAACATTCTACTCGTATATTATTTATACCTTTTTCCATAAAGCTCTATATCAATGACTGCATGAGAGAACAATGCAGTAGACTTGTTTTATTTATGTCTTTGTTTGAGTCACATTTAGTTTTTTTGCATATATTTTGATTTGTTTTTACATTGTTGTGCACGTTGTTCAGAATCCTTCCTATTACTGTAAAGAACACATTAATTAATATTATCCATCAAGCTGCAAAAATATTCCGATGATAACTATTTTTGTAACAGGATTTGAGGAGGTAACCAGAGGCTGTACGGAATTTGACCCGTCGAAGTTGGACAACATGTCGCCGGGCTGCTCATTTATCTTGTCAAGATGCACATAGATTCATATATTGGGACTATATTGAGGATGTGAGAAATTATTGCAAACCTTGTTATGGAATGTTCTGACGCTGCTTAATTAATTAGAAAGTATGGAAAAGGAAATGAAGAAATATTTTACTTATGAAGAATAAAACCTTGTTATGGAACGTTCTAATGTTGCTTAATTAATTAGAAAGTATGGCAAAGGAAATGAATACATATTTTACTTATGAAGAATAAATATGACAGTTTTGACATGTATTGGTTGTATTGAACATCTTAGTAATCAAATTCTTGGGAGAAAACAATTGTGTTGTGCCAAATTATTGGTTGGAAATCAAAATTTGGTGATGAATTAGTTGTCCTTCACGATGTGTTTTTGGAAGATAAGGTAGCTCTATGTGATTTCCATATTGGGTTGTTCACCCTGCATAGATAAATGGCTAAATTACATATTATACAGGTGGTCCCTCTAAGGATTACATATTAATCAGATGGTCCCTCAAAGGATTACATATTATACAGGTGGTCCCTCTAAGGAATAATATGCCATATCTCTACAGGAATAATGTGTCATATTTCTAGATGTCTCTTGACAGTAATGATACTACCTAGTACCCCTTTGTCACTGTAATTTTCATGGTAGTTGATTGTAAACCCTCTATATGATGATGCATTTTCTTATGTTTAATCCAATTGTTCGATATTCAATTCACCTATGTGTAGTGTTCTATTGTAACTGATAAAATGATAAAAGAGACAATAGTAAGGGATATATGTATACGTACCTTTCTTAGATTACACGGTGAACTTGTTGTACCTGTGGTTGTGTGAAGAAATTAAACAATGGCACCCTCAGCTAGAGCTAAGAAGCAGAGTGCATGAGAGAAGTTTTGTAACTAAGTTAAACAGTAGCACCCTCAAGATGTTGGGAAGTTTTGATACTTACGGGCATGATATGAATTCATGGAGACCTGATGGGAAATCCAAATTTTAAGATGTAACTAAGCCAAGCTCCACCCTGGTCTTTGAACTTGCAATGTTGTTATTACAATCCGTCATTTCCTGTCACCAAGTGTTGGGATATAAGTCGTCCTTCCCTGCGGCCAAGTGTTGCCTTCAATAGATTACCTAACACATGTTGAATATGGTGAACATGTAGGTAGGTGTATTGAAAATCAAAACCAAAGCATGGAAGAGCACCCTAAGTGTTGCCTTTAATAGATTACCTAACACATGTTGAAGATGGTGAACAAGTAGGTAGGTGTATTGAAAATAAAAAACGAAGCATGGGGAGAGCACCCTGCATGGATTTTAAAAGAAAGAGAAGCCACGTTGGTAGCACTTTTTAATATGAGGCGAAAGTTGTTGGACGTTGTTCGATGAAAAATAGTTGACGTGTAAGCACTCTACGATAAAATTTCAGAAGGGGTCAGATTTCTGACTTTGGGTGCTTCAAAGCCTGACATAAATGTCAGAAGGAGTCAGAGTTTAGCCAATTATAATTGTAATTTTTAAAATTCATTTTACAAAACTGACAAATAGGAAAAATAATTGAAACATAACAGAAATTTAAATCCCATCCAAAGTTTCAATCACCAATAAAAAAAAAACGATAATCAATATTATGAAAAAAATTTTGAATTTCAAAAATATTCAAATTATTAAAATTATTACAAAAACTTAATAAAATCATTAAAAAACATTGAAAAAAAAAATCTAATCGATTACTATAATACCTTGGCAGGTACTAATAAAAATAATTTATGTAACTTCATAAAGGTACCAATAAAAATAATTTATGTAATTTCATATTATATGAGATGCACTTATAATAAAGTTATAATCAACATTTTGTTTTCAATCTCTTTTGAAATTGATTTTAAGAATCATAATGATGTGGGATTGGACATATCCACGTATAAGGTTACCCATGGTGCTCCCTCGATTTTTATTTAAGCAATTTCTCACAGCCTTTTTATTTAAGCAATTTCTCACAGGTTTGTGGAATAAGGTGATGTCATTATTGTTTTTGAATGGCTTCAAAATCTCTTTTATTTATAAGTGAGAAGTTTATTTAATATATATATGATTTTTTTAATATTTGTTGAGATTTTGTTTTAGTAATTGGGAGTTTTATTTATAAGTGAGAAGTTTATTTAATATATATATGATTTTTTTAATATTTGTTGAGATTTTGTTTTAGTAATTGGGAGTGGTAAGTGTGAAGACATTATATTAGATTTTAAAAGAAAACTGGAAATAAATTCTACATTAAGTTTAGGAAAGTTTACAAACACTTTAGTATTATAAAAATTTTCTTTGTCAAAGGTGAGAGAATGAATCAACATATGAAAGAAGCTAGTAGCGTGGAGTAGAACAAGGCTATTCAACTTGGAATTTTTGTTTGAAGGTTACAATTCAAGGTCTGAACAATGTGTTGTTATTTCTTTTCTAGTTCTTGGAATTTGGCTGTGTTAGGTGTATAGCTTCTCTATTTGAGATTATTTTTCTATTTCTTGGCTATTTTTCTTTGACTTTTGTTTAGTATCCATTCCTCTAACTCTTTGGGTTTCAATGTCAATCAATTAGTGCCTCTAAGCACTTTGGTCACTAAACACCTTTAGGGACATGGTTCGTTTTTCTATTAAGCTCTGAATATATTAGTCTTTTCAATTTTGGCTTCAAAAAACTTTGACTTCAAAAAACACTGGTATATTAGTGCTTTGGTAATTTTGTTGTTTGGTTTATGAAGCAAGGGATCTTTTTAGTGTGTTGGATTTAGAGTTTTTAGAAAACAATTTTGTATCAATTTGAATTACAAAACTCTAACATTTCCAACCATCTTTACTTTTTATATAACTTTAAATGAATTATATAACTTTAAATGCATTATATGGAAAAGCCAAAAATATCTCTTCTAAACTCAAAAAATCCAAAAAATTAAACCATCACAACCCCATTAGTTTTTCTTTTATTTCATGCAAAATGATTGTAAGAAAAAAGTTTATGCATGCACCCTCTCTGTTGGTTCCACAGCATGCACCCTCTCTGTTGGTTCCACAGCATGCACCCTCTCTCTTGTTGATTCCACAGTAAATGGAAAATTTACACAATTTAAAAGAAAATATTGCAATGACAAATTCAAACATAAACAGAATATTATAAGACAAGTGATGGTTGTGAGGTTGCATGCAGGATGTCGATGTTGATGTTGGCTTCGTCTTGGAGGTTGCCATTCACATCACAAGTCACTGGAAATCATAAAATCAATTAACAAGATCCTTCATGTTTAAGAAAATATAGGTACATCATGGAAGGAATTCTGTAAATTGGTAATGATCAGGTCAGGTCGATGGGCGAGGAGCGTTGGTAATGATCAACGTGTTCAATTTTTTGATCTCATAGCCACACTTTATGGACAAAATAGAAAAGGCTCATTTGACTGAATTAGATAAAATATTATCATATCTGACTTTCCTGGCTTTCCTGTTACTTATCATATCTGATTGAATTAGATAAAATATTTCACCGTCCACATCCAGACAAGTCACCCTATCAAATATTTAAACATCAGTAAGCTGAGAGACAAAGAAGCCCAAGCTGAGAGACAAAGAAAGAAGCCCAAACATCAGTAAGCTTGTTTTCTTGTTACTTATCATATCTGACTCAACTGGATTGGATTGAAGAAAGAAGCCCAAGGCTCATTTGATTTGAAACTTAAAGAAAAAGAAGCCCAAGACTGCTGGTTGCTTTCGTGTTACTTATCATATCTGAGTCAATTGGATAAAATATTTCACCGTCCACATCGAGACAAGTCACACGATGAATTGGATAAAATATTTGAGCATTCACATCCACAGAAGTCACATGATCTTTCGACTCCAAGTCAATAAACTCAATTCACTCTCTACAGTAGCGTTTCCCGGATAACTATAACGACGTACAAGTATATAAATATAACTCGTACGTAGTAGCTTTGTATATATACACGATAGGTGGGTTTTCATTATATGTATATAGATAAGATAGTGGACCAAATTTTGGAATAGATTAGAAGAGTTAAAAGTTTTCTCTATCATGAGAGGTGGTGTTGCATTAAGGTTGTATGAGAGTGTTATTGTCAAGTTTAGGAGCACTGAAAGTTGGTTGTCACAATGTAATAAATGATTAAAGTAAGGTTGTCCTTTATCTCCTACCCTTTTTGGCATTTACATTGACAACATAGAAGATTGTTTGGAAGCCTCTTGCTAGTATAGTAACCATCATTCTTCTCTATGTTGATGATATTGTTCTTATGGCAATGAATCTCTATGACCTTAATAAGCATCTTAGAATCCTCAAGGACTTCTGCTCTAGTACACGTATCACTGTGAACACTGACAAAACAAAGGTTATGATCATTAAATCCAACAAGATCGATAATTTTTGTATATGACAATAATATATTTGAGGAAGTGTTTTCATACAAGTATCTTGGAATTGATATCACATGCTCAATTGGAACTATAGCATTGAGAAAATGATAAATGGAAGGTGGAAAGGATATTATGGGCTCGGAAATAATTGTAAATTAGCAGAACTTGGACTATGGGATAAGAAAAAACTCATCTTTAAGACTCTTTCCATTTTCATTAGATTATATGGATGTGAAGTTTGGGGATGCAATATCTCTCAAGAATCCTGGAGAAATATAGAACAGATCCAAAAGCATTTTATAACTTATAATCTCAAAATTAAGGAAAATACACTCTATCATGTTCTCCTCATCGAAGCGATCATTTCCCCCATTGAGAGCATAGCTATGATTATGTACTTAATGTACATGAACAAGATAAACAACATGAATAACAAGAGACTCCTCAAAATTGTTTCACACTCTAGCCAAAATCGCCAACCATGATATTAAAAATATTATACAAGATAAATTTAAGGAGAATCTATCTAGTGCAATAAAGAATTAGAGAATAAAAGAAAATTAAGATGTTATGAGGAGGTGGTTAACCCTAACCTTATCAAAACCAACTCTCTATTTTTACTAGAGTAAAGAAGAGAAACAATATTGCTAAAATAAGAACTAATTCTCATGAGCTACATAGTGAAACTCGGTATTGAAGATTAAAAGATTTTTCTCCTATAATGCCCTAGGTATACCCAAATTAGATCCCAATTTCAAAATATTTGTCACAATACCAACCTTCCTAACCTTCTAAGTCATCAAAACTTTAGTGATCTTGGAATGTTTCTCTTAATGTTTTTCAAGCATCGAAATAACATTTTGAAGAAATCCAAGTAATCTCTTGTTTTTCTTAAGGTGTGATAGATCAATTTTGGTATATGGACATTAACAATCATCATCATTATCATCATCATCATCATCATATATATATGATTTTTTTAAATATGATAATTAATTTTTTATTAATTTTTTTTGTTAAATCTTAAAAAGAATGATAAATAATTAATTGATTTCATTTATGTGAAAATTAAATAATTCAGAAACTAAATTCCATCTAAAAAAACTAAATTCCAATATTTCAAAACTTAAAGCTTAAATTCTACAAGTGATAAGAGAAATTCAAATATCCCATCAAAATTTCATAAACGAAAAGTAAAATTATAATATCTCAAAGTCCAAAAACAATTAATCCAATTTCCTTTTTCCAAACTCCACTCAGGCTAGTAGCTTCATAGTGTAGATTTCCTTGATAAATAGTTTAGACACGATTTATGAAAGACTTGCAATAGGTAGCTTAAGAGTATTGTGTCTTTCCTTGATTGATAGACTAAACAGACCTTAGGAACACTTAGAGTCTTATCTTCCCTATATGAACCGATTGCCTTACCTTTATATTTTGTTAAGGAAGTATTTCCAATATGAGTGGCATAAACAATATTTAAGTTGAGAGTTATATTTTGGAGTGACATAAACAATATTTAAGTTGAGAGTATATACTCATAGACTAAACAGACCTTAGAAACAATTAGAGTGTCTTCCCTCTATGAACTGATTGCCTTACCTCTATATTTTGTTAAGGAAGTATTTCCAATATGAGTGGCATAAACAATATTTAAGTTGAGAGTATATACAACTCTCTGATTAAACATTACATTAATTAGATTTCGTCTCTCTACTTGTGGTTGAAATTAAACTCCCAATGAGAGTTTTAAAAGGTTAATTTAAACTTTCAACTAAGAGTTTAAGCTCTTAACTCAAGGTTACTATAATGCAGTATAATGTGGAAAACTTCCTTACCAAGAGGGGTTTTTTGTTAACATAAAGTTTGTTGTAATTTTCAAGAACATGTAACTTCAACAAGGACATACCCTTGTAATTTTTTAATATCATTCGTCAAACTTGTTACTAAAGGATTCACTTTTAAATATAGTTGTAATAATATGAAAATTGTTGATTTTAGTTAAAAATTACTACTTTTGATAATTTTGTTCTACATTTTATTGCTTAAAAATTTCATTATTATCAAAATTGCCTACCATAAAAATTGAATATGGTAAAAATCACAATATTAGCAAAAATCAAAGTGGTGTTCCTTGGATTATCCTCTTCATAAGTATATTTTTAGTTTATGGTAATGACTATATGAAACAAAAGTTGGTGCCCACATAAATGTGTATATATTACATTATTTTTTTGTTTTACTTTATTTGAATGAATGAAAAAAAAATATGTCAATTGGGTCTAACATGGGTAGTTGAGATGAGAAGTGTTATCATTGTTCTATTTACCTTGAGTCTTTAATAATTCGATTTACTCTCGGTACCATCCTCTAAATGAGGGGAAATGTCGGGTGGTTTTCTTCAGGATATGTATTTTAAGAGAAGTGTGGGCTTCTTTAGGATATGTATTTTAAGAGAAAGTGTGGGCATCTTTAGGATATGTATTTTAAGATAAAGTGTTTTTCATCCTTCACCTTCCTGGTATCACAAAGATGGTAAATTATTTTATCCCCTGATGTTTTAGGAGTTGTCTAGTGCCCTCTTTCATTATGAGATCATGAGAGTTTAAAATCCATAAAGATGGTGAATACCATAATGACTAGATGGAATCCATGGCATTAACTAAGGAAAATATTAGAAAACGATTAATTCCATAGTCTTTTTGAATGTATTTATGTATGCATGGACTAATTTTTTTGTGTTTCACATATTTTGTAGTTATGCATTTCATATATACTTATTCTCATGGAGCTTTCACTACAAGGAGAACACTTTATAGCGATGGTTTTTGTGGAGGTTTGGTTGACGGGAAAAAATGACAAGCCATCAACTGGAAGAACAGGTCTGGTCCGTGGTTGTCTAAATAACCCAAGACGTGTTATGTAACCTATTCTGACGGGTTTAATGGCTCCGTTAGCCAATCTAAGTTCCTAAAATAAAGAAAAGGAATAAACTAACTAATGTTAAGACTATATATATATAGTAAATGTATTTAAGTAGAGAAAGAAAAACATAAAAATATCACTTATGAACAGAATTTACAGGCTACAAGTTTTAATGGAAACTTACAAAATCAATGTAAAGATAATTGTTTTTGAGAAGAAGATAAAGAAAGAACATTTTTATATTTTTTGTTTTCTAATTAAAAATCATATAAAACTTAAACTGATTAAGTTGTGAAACAAAGATGCACAAATGGTCAAAGCCAATTTGAAGCTCTCATGTTTCACTAATACATAAAATGACAAAAATTAGAATCATGCGAAGATAACTTGTTGTTACTTTGATAAATGTGTCTGAGCCTTTGTGCGAACAAGATCATCCATCTACCCCACCTTCTGAAAGAAATCTGCAGTAGACTTATACTAAAATTTTCCTGAATAAGTTCAAGAAATGTATTGGCAACCAGAGTTTAATAACATAATATTGAACACATGTGATACTGTAATCTCATGATTACGAATGATTACAATTAGAGAAATATTTGTGTAAAACATTCATATTTATGTATCAATTAAAACATTCAAGAAAAACCCCGATATCAAAATTGAGACTGATGATCACAATTATCACATATGGAATAACAAATTAAAGACAACATTTAAAATATCAATTTAAAATGGAATATCAAATGTCACAGAGACTAGAGCTGCACATCACATAACTATTCCAAAATAAAAGAGACGAAACATAAACGAGACAACATTCACATTGGTCTAAAGCCGAATTGATAGAAGTTGTTCCATTAGGTTCTGTCAATCATTTGTCCAGAATCTGTTCTAGGAGAATATGCCTTCACTTACAAAAGGAAGAGTGTTTAAAGTGTTTTGAAATCCTATCTTCCTATCACCTAGGATAGGATAAGATCTCACGAGATCAAAATATTACAAAAATAGAGGGCCTACAACCACTCATAACTGAGTTTTTTCTTTTCAAAAATTAATAAAAGTTTTTCTTTTTTACAAAATAAACAGGAAAGAAATACTAATCATCTAAATCGAACATGTTCCACCTCAGAAAATCAGCATCGAGATCAACCATTTCCTGAAAACGAAACAGGAACAAGTTAGATAGTTTATTTAACAACTGATTACTAATTTTTTATTCAAAAATGACTTGGCTTCATAATTGAAAGATTATGTAGCCACTCTTATCTTGGCAAACAAAATCTGATTTTAAACTGATTTGATTCAAAAAGATAACATGAATGTAATAAGAGGGAAAAACCATTTCACCATTTCAACCAACGACTAAACATGGATCAGAATAGCTCGGAATTGATTATGGAATTAACATTGTTGTGATTCTGATCACTATGTTACCTGTCTTCTTAAGGCGTTTAGCTTGTCTCTCTGCGTTTTCTATGAGGTCATGATTTTATTTTCTCAGTAATTCACTGTGAGTTGTGAGTGTTTTAATCTGATCTTGGAGGATGGGAATATCAGTATAGTATCATTCAATCCAATGTAGGCAAACCTCACATTGCACAAGAGGAACGATATGTTGGCGAAGTGTACAATTAAGTCTGGTTGTATCAACATTACCTATTACGTGCCCTTGACCAAGCCTAATGCTAATGAATCCATCTTTACCCTTG
>ML801105.1:153044-168274 GCA_009831015.1 Picea engelmannii | reverse complement strand
AACAATGAATATGCTTGAGAATATAAGAATTAGAGGTGAGGCTCTAAACATGTTGTTGGTTTTCATCGTTTCATTTTCCAGGGTAAATTTTTTTTCCTTGGGAAACGTGTCACATATTTAGGTGGTTTTTTGGCACATGGTTTTTTGCCAATGGTTTTCTATTTCTGGTTAAGGAATTAGGGTTGTTGACTACTACATGTCATTGGGTTATGGTTTTGGATGCCTATGGCTCCTATAGATATATTGTATTGTAAACAATGTATCACTATGAATGGATATAGAATATGTTGGTTTTCCCAGTTTGGGTTTCCAAGGGAAAAAATCTATGTAATTTTTGTATTTGCCATTGTATCTTTTATGTTCTTTTACTGAAAAATTGTTTGCAGTAAATATTGTACAAGGTTAAAATATAGAGTATGGAATTTGGGAAAAAGGGACTATATATATGGCTAGTGGACTCACAATGCCACCTCATTTGTACCTGTCATTGTTGCTGAGCTGACGAGATAGCTGTGAGGAGATTTGGAGATTGCGAGAGCGTGAGACTATCGATCTAGGAGCGACGAGAGACAGGTTAGTGGTCCTATCATCCTGCATGTCTTGAATTTCCTAGTTCGTAGGTAGGGGCTGTACAGAGGGCCGTACAGGGGATTTTTATGGTAGGGGCCCACCAGTGCATGGGAAAAGGAGGAATACTTGTGCACAAGTGCGTGGGTATCACTCAATTTCTTGCACATAATGTGTGGCTCTGTTTGAAACAGTCACGCATGTGGGCACGAGGGTTGGGTAGATAGGCGCATTAGATGTACGCTTGTCTAAATGATAGCCACACACTCATGCGTAGTTGTTTCTCAGACAAATACGCATTAGTGTGCAATTGTGCAAAGAACAGGTGTGCACATGTGCACACCTGTCTTGGTGAAATTCACACACTCTAGGAAAGGATAAGGGGTTGTAATTTTTTTAAATTTTTATTCTTTTTGATGGATGATGAGGTTGATCAAGTGTTTCTATGTGGATGCAGGTGATCAATTTATTCCTAGATCATGATGCCAGTGCACTAGAGAGAGTGTGAATGGGACCATTTACAGGAGGTGGTGAGAGCACAGTCGGGTGTGTGGAGATACTTGGCAGCTTGTGGGTTGCTCAAGTTATTTGACTACCCTTTGATATGGTCGCAGGAGTTTCTGCTTCAATATCTGATCATGATGTGGAGTACTGATCTACAATGCTTCATTGTTAGAGGGGAGCAACTGACATTCTCAGCTACTAAGGATGTGTATTTCCTAACGGGGCTTCCATTCTGTGGGATGGCCCTTCCTATCAATCCCCAATTATTGGGCGAGGATTGAGTGGGTGAACTAGCGGCTCGTCACTGCACGGGGCCGAACCATATGTCAGGTTTGGTCATCCGTATTGAGGCTATTGATGAACTCTTGATGGAGTGCATCACTGCTATGGTGGTGAGAATCTATGGATCCTTGGGGACTCAGAGGATCATTGGCGATCAGCTGAGGGTTGTGGATTGGGTCCTATATGGGGACCTATTTGCATGGGGTGTGGTTCTGCACACCAAGATGATTGGACAGGTGAATCGGTGTCGGTGGGCTGACTCTGGTGAATTCACGGCCGGGTCTATTCTGGTGGCCTGGTTCTTAGAGAGGGTGCCTCTATTGTGGTTGAGGATTCTGCTCAAGCCCATGGGGCGATGAGAGTCATGTATGATGTGGTGGGCCCACGTGTTGGATCGACATGGAGGTGGGGAGGGTGGCCACTATTTCATGACCACGATGGCTCAAGTGTGGTGCTAGATGCCACAAGTGATCCTGGGATATCCATACATGGGTATGGAATATCGGCATGATCTGGACATGATGTTGCTTCCTGGGGAGAACTGGGATTAGGGAGGTATGTGTTTGTATTATGGTTTTATATTTTGTGATTTCAATAGATAGCATTGATTATATATGTATATGGATGTTGACACTATCTCTGGTGTTGTTTTGCAGATGTGGGACCCCAAGGATAAGAGGTGGATGTTGTCGGGGAGTCGGCTCATCGGGGGCTATCTCGTCCAGTACCTACAGAGCCAAGGGTTGGACAGAGGTGGCGAAGAGATGATTTTGGTGTTGGACCAATGAGAGATCCATAGGTGGATGTTGGGGGTGATGTTGGAGGACCTATGTTGATTCTTGGAGTAGGTTCTATAGGGTGTATTGGAGGTAATGTGGGCCCACATCCAAGACGAGGAGGTCCTGGAGTAGTGTGTGGGAGTTATGGCATATTGGCAGACCCTAATCTATCGAGCAACAGTGGCATAGGAATCGATGACCAGTCAGTTGCCTCTTGCACCTGGAGGGCCCCTAGTTGGTGGGGGCACCTTCAACTGGCAGAGGACCTAGGGGGGAGCTCTGGGGGCACCTTGAGTGCCTAATTTTGTATATATGGGCTTGGGAGCCCATTTTTTGTATAGGGTAGTTGATACCCACTTTTGTACTCATAGGGGTGGGGGGGATTCATGAGCCTACAGGTAATTTGTACATTTATATTTTTTGTAAGAACTTATGGCATTTGATGATAGATATGTAAGGATATATTTTTGGATCATTCATGCCTTTTTGTGTTATGTGTTTATGTATGATGTCTTTTCATGTGTTGTGACAAATGTATGATGTTATGTATACAATGATGTTTAATGTGATAAATGCTAATCTAATACTAGGTTAGCCATGTGATTTTCTACTTGATTAAGTTGTCTTGGAATATGTGTAAATGTGATGGAATCAAATTTGTGAGATAGGAGTCTAACTTGCAGGTATTTGCGAAAGAGGCAAGGATCATGAACATGATATACGTTGTTGAGTTGCAGGATGACAAGTTGGGAATCTAATAGAATGATAAGGTGACGAATGTGACGATGATTGGCCTTGGTGAGGAGACCAATGATGACATCATATTCAACTTGGTTGTTGGTGTTCAAGCCCAAACATATGCCATTGGATTGGAGTAGTAGATGTGAGGGAGTATAGAGGGCCCAAGCGACCGAAGCGAGATTCTAGGTCCAGCGGATGGCATCGTCAACGTAACCAATGTAGTAGGATTATGGATGATGCATCTGTCAATAACATAGATGATAGATCATACATGAGGAGTGGTGTCAGAAAATAAGACCAAAAACTCTACAAATGTGTACAAATAAAAACCTAAGGTAGGGGGGCTACACTTAGGTGTAAAACTTCTTTAAGTACAACATGTTGACGAGTTCTTCGAGAGGGTAGTCTTCTAAGGAGGCCAATATGTAGGTGACTTTAGTGAGGCAGTGTTGGATGATGTAGGTTACATCCCATAATGACTCAAATTTCCCATGGCCAAGAGTATCGTGAGAAATATCGTAGGCTAACACGAGATCACCTTCGTTGAATGAGCGAAGGTTGACATGGCAGTGGAAGGTGGATTTAGACCATTTTTTAGCTTCCTCATTGTTTTGTAATGAAGATCAACGGTCTTCATCAAGCGACTCTAAGGTCAGCAGGAGCTGCTCCATTGGAGCAGTGTCAGATAATAGCTCAATGGTAGTGCATAATGTGGGGATCTCGCATTCAACAAGTAGGGTAGCTTTGATCCCATGGATGAGGTGGAACGGTATAAAACTAGTGGCAGTTTTGACTGGCATGCAATAATCCCACAAAGTGGAAAACAACATATGTTGCCAATTGGTCTTATGTTTGTTAACGGTATGTTGTAGAATGGTTTTGAGGACTTTGTTGACAACCTCGACCTGTCCATTGGAATAAGGGTTGTATGGGGAGGAAAACGCATGGATGAAGCCTAACTTTGAGGATAATTATGCGAAGACCTCATTCTCAATGTGTTTATCATGATCAAACACTAACTGTAGTGGGAATCTGAATTGGGTAATGATGTGGTTGAGGAAAAAATGCAATGTTATGTCAACGATGTTGTTGAATGTGGGCATGGCTTTGACCCATTTGGTAAAGTAATCGACTGTCATGATAATGTACTTGTGTCCATTACTGGATGGAGGATGGAAATTCATGAATTCTATGCCCCATTTATAGAAGGGGTCGGTTGTGATGACTAGATGTAGAAGAGTTGGTGGTGCTCGTGCTTTATTTCCATAAAGCTGGCATTTTTTGCATCGCTTGACAGCGTGGATGAAGTCATGAAACAGTGTGGGTTAGAAGTGCATTGATCGAATGATTTTTTTGGCAGTGGACATACCCTAAAGGTGACCACTACAAGCACTTCTATGGAAACTTTTCAAGACTATGTCAGCTTCGTCGATGTTCACACATCGATGAAGGATGGTGTCAACCCCACGTCGATAGAGAACGTCTCCAATGAGGAGATATCAAGTGTTGGGACCTTCGTTTTTGGGTTGAATATTGTGCAAGAAGGACTACAGTCCTAGTTTTGGTTAAACACGAGTTGCACAAGATACAAAAGATATGGAGAGTCAAGCAAGTAAAGGAAAAGAAATCAGTTACGAAAAGGGACAATGCAACACTAGCAAGGAAAAACCAGTTACAACAGAACAAGAAATTATGCGAGCCCAAAGACAAAATATCCCACTCAGCTTATATATGAGATGCATACTATTGTAAAAGTGTTGGGTTGGCTATTGTGGTTGGGTGTAGTTGAGAAAAGGTTATGTAATTGTAATTTGTATACAATTTTGGGAAAAAGGGTAAATAGAGCTCTATGACATGATTCCCAAGCCATAAGGTTGTAATAGAGTACTAATTTGTATCTCTAAGATTGTATCTGAGAAGCTCTGATGATAATAAATGAAGGAGGACCTAAAATTTTGAAATATGATGTGTCATTATGTGTTTATTCTTATGAATTGTCTCTTTACAGTACTTCTTTATGCTTGATAAGATCAATATGATATCTTTGTTTACAAATGCTTTCACAACTTGAGTACCTTTAGTTCTAGTATGAATGAGTTCAGATCTGTTATGTAGTTAGTCTATCTTGTGAAAGATGATGGTGAATCTTGAAGGTTCTGGAAAACCACCTAAGTATTCTCCTTTCCCTTCCCTATCTTTCTGTCTTAGTTGCGCTTCGGGTAAGACTTATTCTCTTTAGAGGAGATGAAAATTACAGTGCTCTAGACTACTCAGTGCCTTTTTTTGGTAAACTAAGAAGGAACTTGGTTTGATCAATTCCGCGCCAACAAAATGGTTATTTTGTCGAGACCTACGTTAAAAGGCAACCTGTAGGGAGAATGTTTCCATGGATTCAGAGATCTAATATTCACCACTAGTGGGATTGAAATTGTGATGCGTTCATATGGAAAGAAGATACAATGAGAGGAAGATCTTTGAAAGATATTCAGGAGGTAGTCTTTTACTCAGAAAAATCAAGTGACCAGTATGAGATATTCTAGGTTATGTTCCCAGAAGAAATTTTCCATTGGATAGATAGCCTCCAAGAATCTCTGTAATTCAAGAACAATTCAAGAAGGCCTACGCTTGGGATACAAAAAAGATTGCAGCACTTCATCAGCTGGATCATCCGGTAACGTGAGCGATTGATTTTTGGGTCAGTACAACATTAGAGGGATACATTATTGAGTTTGCAACTGAGAATAACCAATTTTTTTCATAGGAATAAGGGGATTTCAAGAAATATGCACGGGGAAGACTGTTGAGAGAAATCCCCTTGTGGATTAAGGTTTTCTTGATGGAGGAGGGGATTTGACTATGTCCCAGACTAAGATGTCTACGTAAATAACCTTGATTAGGGTGGGGTGAGGTTGGGCTAGAGTCATGGCCTGAGAGAGGGGAGAGGGTTATTTGACAATCAAGGGAGAAGAAAGAAATGGAATCAAGAGATGAGGGAGCCTTGAAAAGATCCACCATAGTTGAGAGGTGGTGGCCCGGTAAGATAAAGAAAGCAGTAAAACAATCTGAGAAGTTGTGGAAAGAATTCGTACCAGGAGAATTAGAGGAAGAACATATGGAAGAGTTGTGAAAAATGAGAAGAAAAGAAAGAATAGCCAGTCAAAGATTAAGTGAGAGAGAAGTGCAGAGAGAAAGAAGTCCCCAGGAGGGTGGACAATAAGGATAAGGTGTAGAAGCAAGGGAAAAGGAATCTGACATGGATATTGAAGAAGAAAGAGAAGACTCATCCCCGATGCTAGGAAATATTGGGAACTCGGCTGAAGAGAATGCTCTAGAGGATGAGAATGAGACCCCCCATGTCAAAGAAACCCACCACGAAACCAATGGAACTAGCCCTGAATCACCCACACCCCAAGTGTCTTCTATACAAGTGGTAAATTATATGTTGCCTTCTTATGCTATTGTTGTTCCATTACAATCAATCAGCTAGTCACAACTGAGAGGTGTGAATACTGGGAGGATATTGGGATCCCCTCGTAGATCGCAACCAGGACCATTAGGTTTTATTTTAGTAGGAGAAGTAAGATAAGCAATGGTTTGTAACGTGAGAGGTTCGATTGCTCAATACCCAAAATTCTAGGATAAGGGAGACAAAGATGTTGAGCAACATTGGTTCTTATTTGATGCAATCTTGAGGTCAACAGGGACTCTGGATGTGAATAAATTAGTTGAGTTCCAGACTACTTTGAGAGTCCATGCTCTCAAATGGTACATGAAGGCCATTGATCCAGGAGTACTAGGAGCTCAAGGCCAATCATTCACACTTGACCACGTACATACAAAGTTGATAGCAGATTTTAAGCTACCTCAGTCAGAACAACAAGCTCTGTCTGAGTTGCACGAAATTCAACAAAGGGAAGGTGAATTATCCTGGAAATATAGCCAAAAGTTTAAGGATTCTATAGGGAGGTTAGTGCATCCAATTCATGAGGAACATCAAAGAGAATGACATATCCAAGGATTACTACCTCTAACACGGATTTCGTTAAAGCAACAATGGATAGCCACTTTGACAGATGCCTTGGAAAAATCAATGAAGATTGAGGCCATGGAAAGATATATGGGGAGCCTGAGAGTGACCAGACCCCTAGCAGATGCAAATTTGGTACAACTACAAGGGAAAATATCAGTGCTTACAAAGAATATTCAATAATTGATGATACCTAGACCAGGACGACCGCAAGTTTGGTGTATCGGATGTTACATAGAAGGACATATGGTGAAAAAATATTCACAAATGAGGGGAATGGGACCTCCTCAGAATACAATGGGACCCTCACTGGGATCCAGGGAGGATTTACACAAGTATCTGTGAATTTACCATTCCATACCACAACCCCATATCATGCTTTTCCAGGTAATCAAGCAGCGCCATCAGTTGAGTATTGCGAGATTTTCCGAATCCATGGGCATGGGCCAAGACAGTGCCCCATTATTCATAAGTATTCAATAGTACCAAATAATGTGCATTGTGAGTTTTGCACATCTACCACACATGCTACAAGTTAGTGTAGAGCATTGGATGCACTTGTAGACAGGCTGGATAAAAAATCATTCAGGGTGAATAAAACCCCTTATTGGCCCTTGGGTATAAAAATAAGTGAAGATTAATAAAGAAACGATGGAATGCAAACTGCGTGGAAGACACAGTGACTGATACTGGGTTGAAGTGAACAGAAGAGAATAAAAGATGGTGTGAAGTATGATAAAGAAAGTAGTTGGACGAGGAGATCAAGGATGAAAGATCAGTAAGGAGGATGGATAGTGGACAACTCAGCAAGCAGAAAAAGCTACCATTTGATGCTTTAGAGCACCGCATGAGAAAGAAAGAAAGACGGGTTGGCGAAGCCCTGAAAACATGGGTCAAGTTGACCTAGGGTTTTAGACACCTAAGGTATTGGCATTTAGGGTTTTGGACACATAGGTTTCGGCCTAAGGATGTTGGTGAGCTATTTTAATGTATAAATAAAGTTCAAAGAGGACCTGGGATGGGGTGGTGTTAAGTCCGCTAAGATTTCATTGTTATTGTGTGATTGAATGAGTACTACTGTGAGAGAGACGTGTTGGTGTGAGGGCCTTCTGTATTGTAATATCTTCAGCTGGGTGTGAAGATCAACCCTGAAGCTGGGTGTGCAGGGAGGGGAGATAGAGGAAGAGAGATATCTGGAAGATAAGAGCACAGATAGAACTGTATGCTTTCATCTTAATATATTATAAAGCACAGTTTTGTGGACATATCCCTAGAGAGAGGGTGAACCATGTATATATTGTGTTATGTGTGATTGATGTTGGGTTATTTTTCATTTGATATGTTTCTATTGAGATATTGTGTTAGATCTAAGATATAACTTGTGTAGTAGGTCTAAGGAAGATCAAGAATACTAGGTTACTGTTTGTAGTTGCTTTGAATCCATTTTGCATTTTCTCTGGTTGTAGACACCTGTGTCCTGCAACCCCCTATTGATACTTCGGGTGAGACTGCATCTACTTCACAAGTGTTGTTGAAAGGGCCAATAGTTAGGGCTTGTTGGTGTGCTCTTGGAGCTGAACCCTGGGTCTGCCCCTGTGCCAACAAATGGTTCCATTGCCAGGATGAGAATCTTCTTGAGGGAATGTCAAGGTGGTTTCCATCAAAGACAGAGATTCAGAAGTGGATAGAGGATAAAGAAAAGGACTTTGTTGAAGCCCAGAACAAGAACCCTAATATTAGTACAGAGGATTGGTTGGGAAGATATATCTTTACTGATATACACGAGATTTTCTTTGGAGGAATTCATTAGGAGTTATACGAGTTGCTAGCTAGGATAGCAGACACCCAATTTGAGATCAGATCTAGACCACCTATGCTTTGGATGTCAGCGTTGATAAAGAAGGTCAAGAGAGTTGATAATGTTGTGTCAAGAGAAGTAGATCATTGGTTCGATAGTACCATTGGAGGGTATATCACCGAGTTTGTTGTTGGCAAAGTAGAGTCATATAGCCAGGATGAGAGGTATTTCTTTAAGGGACCCAGAGGAAATTTTTTACAATTTCTAAAGTTGAAGATCAAGATGCTATTGCATGAGAAGAACATATTGAAGATACAGTAATCGGTCGGATCGAAAGAGATAATGTTAAAGAACTTGGACAGCAACAACGACATAGAGGCTGGACATATGCACAGTGGGAGAGCGTTCAGAGAAGTCACTCTTGCGAACTTGTTTAATAATACCTATGAGACGACGGTTTCTATAGTGGAGAAGAGGCAGATCTGACAGATGAAGAGTATTCATAATTCGCTAGGGAAGAGGAAGGGGAAGTTGAAGAACCTCGTCGGGAAGAGCAAAAAACTTCAGGAACCACGTCGACTATTGAAGTAAATACTATTATTCCTCCTGTTGTTTCAGCAACATTAAGAAATTAGAGTAATCAGAGTCACCAGAGCACTCTAAGCACTGTCACTAGTAGTCCACCACATATTCAATCAGGAAACCTAGGAAGACCTATGGAAGATGAGATGAGGTTACCCACCTTCAAAGGAGATGGATCTAAAGATCTTGATCATAACTAGTTTCTATGTGAAGCTTTATGGAGTATTAAGAATATCATTGACGAAGCTGTTAAACGAGCTCAATTTAGTACTACCCTGAGAGATTGTGCGCTGAGCTGGTACATGAAATTTGTCCAAGGAACTGCACCTAAACTACTGAATGTCATTAACACTACACTAATTGCTAAATTCAAGAAACCTAATTTAGAGTCGTAGTGTATTATAGAGCTAAAATAAATCAAGTAGAGAATAGTTGAACATGTGTGGGAGTTTGATCAGAGATTTAAGACCTTGATAGGCCATTTGAGTTTTCAGATCCCAAATGAGCAGAACAAGGAATGGTTCATTGTTTCCCTCTTACCACACATCAGATTTCCTTTGATGCAACAGAATATTGATTCATAGGCTGAGGCACTGGAGATCGCCATGAAGTTAGAATCAACCCCTATGGGAGAATCCAGCTCAAGTATGAGTCAAATCTTGAGTCATCTGACTAGCTTATCTCTACAAGTTGAAGATATGAAGAAATACAAGGGAAAAGATAAAAGAGAAGACATATGGTGTATAAGATGAAAATTAGAAGACCATGACAAGGAACATTGTCTTTTATTTCATGAATACTTGGCCTCTAGAGCTTCCAGCCCCTTGAAGCAAGTTACCCTACCCTGGTGCGAGGCATGTAGAATTCAACATCTCCTTGGTGAATGTTACTATCTGAAAAAATATGTCCAGACACCCACAAATATGTATTGCACGTTTTGTAAGTCGGTAGGACACGATGATAGGGATTGTAGGGCTTACGAACTCATGCATGAAAGTTCGAGGGATATATGCAAAATTCAAGGTGAAGTACAGCAAGAAGGAAACACTACACAGTATAACTCTCCAGGAAGAGGAAACTTCAACCCTCGTGGTGGATTCAAAGGAAGAGGATGAGGAGGAGGCATGGGTCGAGGTCGAGAACAGATCCTATTACAACTGTGCATATCCAGGACACTTAGCAAGGGACTGTACTAACCCTTGTACCACTTGCAGCTATTGCAGCTCATTTGAACACATTATCGAAGAGTGTTCTGTGTTGCTAGCCAAACTTCAGGAGAGATGAGGACCTCAACAGAACCTGCAACTACAACTGATATACGTTGAACTGTTGGAGTTACTTCACACACACCTAAGATTTATTTTTCCTAAGGTTTTTATTTTTTTATTAGTCATAATTAGTCATTATCCAATCTCCTATATTTTAGGAGAGAATATTCCACCTGGAGAATATTCTCTTTTAGTTGACACTTCAATTTGACTAGTTGAGTTGAGTTTATATGTTGCATTGGGATCATCACCATGCAACATTGGGATCATCACCATGTTAATTCGACCTTTCCTTCATATCATCACCAGAGTGTCTCATTAGCCTTGATTCCCTGAGTTAACTCCTCACTACTCTCTGTTCAGTCAGTTAACTGAAGACTAGTTGACTAGTTAACTCAACTAGGTGGCAGTTCACTCTCGTAACTGCCTAAGAGACTAGAATAGGTGGCAGTTCACTCCCGTAACTACTGGTGTGTGTCCAAATCACTCTAGACCACCACTATGGTGACTTGGTTCACCTCAAGTCGAACTCATTAAGTTATACAGAGTATATCATGTGTAAATTATTTATTTTTCACAACGGTTAATGAGAATTCTTCCATTCTTTCTCTCCTTCTTCTTCTTTCTCCAATTCTCTCTGCAAATGTGTGTATTATTTCTTATATAGATCTATTTTGTGTAGTTTCAACACATTTACATGGTATCAGAGCTGAAAGACATCTAAGCAAAAGCTACATCAAAATTTTTTGCAGGTACAAAAGATTGAAGACAGGGGAAAGATGGAATTCCAAAAATAATTCATTCTTACACCTTACAACTATTTTGCATGGAAGGAGAAAATAGCCATACATCTTTGATCCAGAGGGTTGTATAGGTTAACCATGAATACATATATAGAACCAACATCATCCATAGAAAAATCCAAGTACTTAAATCGCATGGATGAGGCACTCAGAACAATTTGCAGTCTTATTTCTCTCGATCTCCTTTTTCACATATCTTCTTGTAAGACTCCCAATGAAGTCTGGAAAATATTGGAAGGGCTCTTTGGAAAAAAGGATGAGATGAGGGGACACATGTTGGAGGTGGAGCTGCTCATATTGGATCCAAAAATCTTCGACAATATCCAAGAATTCTTTACAAAATTTAAGGATTTACTGTCGCAACTCAAAGCTTGCGGGATTGATAAATCAGTGGAGGAGAAAAAAATGGTTCTTACCATTATCTCCAATATTGGACCTGAATTCTCTGTATTCATAACCACATTCCATACTGTGAGATTCACCTCTGAAGCCACCTGGAAGATGCCTTCTCTTGAGGACTTTATCGAATCCCTGACACAAGAGCAAACCAAGCTCATCAACATGGGCACAATCAAAGGCCCAAGGGCGCATGCACTAACTGTGCATGATGGCAGCCAAAAATATCATAAATCTAAATATAAAGATAAGTGGAAAGCTCATGCACATATAAATAAGGAAGGGTATACAAAACCCTTCATTGATGCCTCCAGATCCAAAGGAGAAAAGGAAAGAAAAGGAGAGAAATGCACATACTGTCACAAAGGATTCCATTTGGAATCTGCATGCATGCAAAAACAAATAGATCTGATGTCTCAGATACTTCAACAAAACAACCTTGGAGATCACATCCCCGAGGGTGCAAAGAAGAAGAAGCAAGAAGATCTGAATTCCAAGAAAGGCAATTCTAGCCATGCCTTGATTGCCATCAACTCCTCTCCCGATGCTTGGATCATAGATTCAGGAGAATCACATCACATGGCTACCTCAGAAGTAGTATATTCTTCTTTGGATGGATGCAAAGGTCCTCCTATTCTGATGGGGGAAAACTCTTCTATCAAAGTCACCAGAAAAGGAAGGATTGAACTGACCAACGGAATCTTCGAGAACGTGTATCAGATGATGAATTTCGACATCGGAAAGAAAGTCATCTTCACACCAAATTCTGTGGACATCTACAACATGCAAATCAACTCTAGGGTTTCTATCGGTGAGGTCAATCATCAGTCTAGATTGTATACATTTTCTGAATTCATTGAACCTGATTCTTCTTTACTGCTTACTCATGCTGATTAAAGTAGTAGGATATGGCATGAAAGGTCTGGACATTTGAATTTTAGATACATGCAACAGCTTAGCAAGCATAGATTAGTTGATGGTCTACCAGACATCCATTTCTCCAAGGGAGTATGTGAGGCATGTGTTCTCGGAAAACACCCTCAAGATAAATTTGACAAAGGAAAGTCTCAGCGAGCTTCCGCACGTTTGAATCTAATCCACGGTGACCTCATGGGTCCTTTTCCACATCCATCGATCAACAAAGCAAGGTTTGTTTCATTTTTGTTGATGATTTCTCATGTTTTACATGGATCTACTTTCTCAGGAAAAAATCTGAGGTCTTTCAACACCTCAAAGATTTCAAAGCTTTGGTTGAGACATAGTCTAAAAAGAAGATCAAAGTCCTTCGAACTGATAATGGGGGAGAGTATGTGAATCATGAAATTCATAATCTTTGCCATGAGGCATGGATTCAATTGCAGCATGCAGTTCCCTACACTCCGCAGCAAAATGGAGTTGCTGAGCAGAAAAATAGATCTCTAAATGAGACGGCATCTTGCATGTTGCATGCAAAGTCACTACCACAGAGACTATGGGTTGAAGCACTTAACTGTGCAACATACATCCAAAAAAAAATCTCCCCATAGATCTATCAAGGATAAGACCCCCTACGAGGCTTGGAGTGGAATCAAACCGGAAGTGACCCACTTTCGCATTTTTGGTTCTCGTGCATGGGCCCAGATTCCCTCTAAAAAGAGGAAGGCACTTGATCCACAGAGCACTGAGTGCATTTTTGTTGGATACCCCGACGGTGTGAAGGGATATCGGCTTATTGATCTTTCCTCAAACCAGCTCATCATTGAGCATAGTGTCCAATTTGAGGAAAGTGTCTCGCATGTACCTTAGCAGCCGCATGCAGACACCTTCACTCTTCCACCTGTTTGAGATGATGAGCATGCACATGTTGACTCTTCTTCAGATGAGATTTCTTATTCAGAGGACTCAAAGGATTCATATTTAGATTCAGAGTCAGTATAGTCATATGTAGAGTCAGAGCATCTAGATGCAGTTGTAGAACCAGAGCAGAGGCCCAAGTGAGCACAAACTACTCTTCAGGATGCAGGGGATCTCGTTGTTGATCCAGCCGATACTAGGAGGACTCGATATGATTTCAAGGAGCCTCCTATTGCACTCACTGCCACTGAACCATTGCCTTCTAGGCATATTTTCTTGGTTCAGCCTTCAGATCCACAGTCTTATGGTGAGGCTGCTAGAAATCCATTTTGGGAATCCACCATGCAAGAGGAGTACAACTCCCTCCTCGAGAACCAGACTTGGGATCTGGTTCCCCTTCCTTATGGGAGGAAACTTGTCAAATGCATATGGTTTTACAGGACCAAGAGCGCAACGGATGGACAAATCAGCAGATACAAAGCCAGGCTTGTCGCCAAAGGCTTTAAGCAAGTTCATGGTATTGACTATGATGAGACCTTCACTCCAGTAGCAAATATGGATTCCATATGATTGGCACTTGCCATTGCAACAGCCAAGGGATGGGAAGTCCATCATATGGATGTGAAGAATGCATTTCTTCATGGTGATCTCTCTGAGGAGATCTACATAGAGCAGCCCCAGGGATTTATGTAGGACTCATGTTTGCTCTGTTGACTGAAGAAGTCACTTTATGGCCTCAAGCAGGCTCTGAGGGCATGATATGCCAAGATGGAATCCTACCTTTTGTCACAGAACTTTGTACGTTGTAAATCAGACCTGAATGTATACATGCTCAGGATGACATGAGATCTCCTTGAGATATTTCACATGACAAACTGCAAGTCTGCTCTGACTCCTTTCCTATCAGGAGTCAAACTTGAGGATGGTGAGGAGACTCCTATGGTTGACAACACACTGCACAGACAACTAGTGGGGAGCTTGTTGTATCTCACACACTCCATACAAGACCTCTCATATGCAGTTGGCATAGTTTCCAGGTTCATGCAGGAGCTGCATGAGCTACATTGAAAAGTTGCAAAGCGTATCCTTCGATACGTACAAGGCACCATCACCTTTGGGATTCATTGTGCAATAGAATCTACATTAGATATCATTGGGTTTAATGATTCCGTCTGGGATGGTGATAGCATTGATTGCAATTCCACATCTGGTTACTCATTTAGTCTTGGTTTTGGGCCTATCTGTTGGTCGCACAAGAAGCAAGCTGCCATTGCTCTATCTTCAGCCGAGGTAGAGTATAGAGGGGTAGTGTTAACATAACCATTCAAGCTATATGGCTACAACATTTTCTCACTGAGTTGGGCATTCAGTTTCATCGGCCGATTGCCATCTGGTGTGACAACCAAAGCACTCTGAAGTTTTGCAGAGATCCAGTTCAGAGGTAGTGGATGAAGCACATCGATATCCACATGCACTACATCCGGGACTTGGTACACGAGGGTATCATCAACTTATAGTTATATCCTTCAGTAGAACAAACGACAAACATTTTCACCAAGACCTTCACTAAGCAGAAATTCCATTCTCTGCGAGGTCATCAGTGAAGGACACAGTTTCCTAGTAACTGTAGTTCTTCTTTTTACATACATT
>ML801105.1:112577-152657 GCA_009831015.1 Picea engelmannii | reverse complement strand
GGGGGGTGTTGGAGTTACTTCACACACACCTAGGATTTATTTTTCCTAAGGTTTTCATTTGTTTGTTAGTCATAATTAGTCATTATCCAGTCTCCTATATTTTAGGAGAGAATATTCCACCTGGAGAATATTCTCTTTCAGTTGACACTTCAGTTTGACTAGTTGAGCTGAGTTTATATGTTGCATTGGGATCATCACCATGCTAATTCAAACTTGCCCTGGTATAATCACCAAAGTGGCACATTATCCTTGATTCCTTGAGTTAACTCCTCACTACTCTTTGTCTAGTCAGTTAACTAAAGACTAGTTGACTATTTAACTCAACTAGGTGGCAATTCACTCATGTAACTGCCTGAGAGACTAAAATAGGTGCCAGTTCACTCCTGTAACTACTGGTCTGTGTCCAAATCACTCTATACCACCACTATGGAAAATTGGTTCACCTCAAGTCGAAATAATTGAGTTATACAGGGTATATCATGTGTAAATTATTCATTTTTCACAACGGTTAATGAGAATTCTTCCATTCTTTCTCTCCTTCTTCTTCTTTCTCCAATTCTCTCTGCAAATGTGTGTATTATTGTTTAGATAGGTATATTCTATGCAGGTTAAACACATTTACATGAACCTCATGGAGAGGACCCTAGAGTCGTTGTTATCACTAGAGGAGGCGTTGTTACAGGAGAAGCAGAGCGACCCAAGGAAAGACTATAGAAGAATCAGGGGTCAGGAAAGCTGCAGAGAAGACACAAGTTTTTGATGCAAAGAAAGAAAAACAAATATTTGAGGAGGCAAGAAAAGAATTCGGGAGAGACCAAGTTTCTTCATCGAAGATGCAACCAGAAGTAAGAGAATTTGGAATGCATCTGGCATTCAACCAGTCTTCTCTACTAGGAGAAGGAAAAGAGGTAAGCAAGCTCATGGAATTCTTATATACTTGTATTAAGTTGATTCAGGATGAAAGCGATGTACAAGAGATGAAAAATTTAATCATATAGTATGAATTAGGAAATATAGATCACTTCCTGAATAGAGTAGTACACCAAGTCTCTAAAAAGATAAGGACAAATAAGGAACTACACCTGAATGTTCAAATTGGAGAGTATGGTATAGACTATGTAGTCCTCGACTTAGGGTTGGAGGTCAATGTCATGAAAAAGAAGACCTGGGCACTGATGGGAAAACCTAAGTTGATATACTTCCCTATCAGGCTTAGTATGGCTAATCAAAAAGATGTAAGCCCCTTTGGAAGATTGGAACATGTCACAGTGGACATCGACAGAGTAAGGACGTTTGTAGACTTCAAGGTGATTGAGATAGTTGATGATAGTTGTCCTTACCCCACGCTGTTAGGAATTGATTGGGCTTTCAATAATTCCATTGTGGTTGATTTAAGAAAAGAATAATGATGTTTGAAGGAGATGGCCTTAGGGTCATTGCACCTTTGGATCCCGACGAAGGTCAAAGATACACAAAACCCATCAGGGAAGAATACCTTGCATATGAACTAGAAAAAATATACAAATTAACAGCCAGACAACAAGATTACATTAATCCTACAATGGATGGGAACCTAAGATGGAGAAGTGATAGTGCATGTTCATCAGTTTGAGAAGAAGCATTGGAAAACTAGCAAAACAAAATGTACAAATTATCTACAAGGAGATGTGCTAGATTAACCAGAGAAGTTCATTGGATCGGCACAACAGTAAGTAACTTGCCCACCTTTGATGGTCTAAATCATTTAGAATATTTCTTTTTGGAATTCAAAGAAATTGTACCAATATAACAAAGATTGTTGGAAATGGATGAGGCCTTGAAAGCAACCCCAACAAGATGGTGGGGGACACACAAAAACAACATTACAGACTGGGTTTTGATGACAATGCGGTTTTTAGAGAAAGTAGAAGGCTGTGAAGTTAGATACACAGGTTGAAGTTGTCCGAAGGACCATGTGTGACGTTGCGAGGAAGCCTGGAGCACCATTCCTCAATAGAAGTGGGTGCACAAATTCATCAACACCAATTGGTACCTACAAGTAGAACTATGCCTCGTCACTGCAGATTGGGAAGGTATGACTCAGAACTTTGTAACTACCTTTTTATTTGAAAGCCAATACCCTAGAGTGGATCAAGCATTACATATTGTAAGACAGAAAGTATTTGAGGAGAAACCTAGCCTCCCTTTAGAACAAGAAGAGGACGAATGGACGACGCATCTCCAGAAATTGCAAGGTTTTTACAATATCAATGTTGACGAAGATGATGATCCGAGGAAGGTGAACATCACCAAAACATAAGGAAAGAGAGACATACAAGGACCAGGAGTTGAACTACCTTTTATTGGACAACTGATCAAGATCAAGAAAGTCAATATTGGAATAGAGAAAACACCGAAGCCTGCAAATGTTGGAGATTATTGGGATGTTGCCACTACTGACAAGATCACAGAGTTACTACATGAATACTAGGACTTGTTTCCAACCAATTTCACTAATATGAAGGGAATTTAAGGGCCCATGACAGAGATGAGGATCCCTTTGAAACCAGATGCAAGGAAATTCAAACAAAGACCCTACATATTGAACCCTAAATATAAGGAGAAAGTGAAGATTGAACTTGAGAGAATGTTGGAAGTGGGAATCATAGAACCTGTTGAAGAGTCAGAATGGATTATCCCTATGGTGGTACAAGACAAGAAGATGGGGGAAATTAGGATCTGTGTAAATCTTAGGAAGGTGAATGATGCCTATTTTCATGAACCATTCCCTACACCATTTACTGATGAAGTGTTGGATAATGTAGGACGACAAGAGGTATATTCTTTTACAAATGGATTTTCAGGATACCATCAGATCCAGATTGCCAAGGAAGATCGCCATAAGACCACATTTGCAACAGAATGGGGATCCTACCAGTATACAGTGATTACATTTGGATTGAAGAATGCCCCAACCATCTTTTCTAGGGTGGTGGTCGAAGCGTTCAAGGATTTTTTACATAAATTCTCGGAAGCATATTTTGATGATTTGACTATTTTTAGCTTATTACAAAATCATATTGAATGTTTAAGGCTAATTTTGGATAAGTGCAGGTAGTCTCAAATTGCCTTGAACCTAAAGAAGTGCATATTCTTCTCACCATTTGGAGTGTTGTTAGGTCATATTGTGTGTAAACAGGGACTACAGGAAGTTCATTAAAGGCTACGTACAGATCATAGCACCCATGGAGAAGATTTTGAAGAAATACTATTAGTTTAATTAGACAGAGGAATGTCAACAGAGCTTCGACACATTGAAACAGAAAATGGTTACTATACTTATTCTAATTTTCCCAGATTGGAGCAAGGAATTTCATGTACATGACGATGCATCTTCTATTGCATTAGGAGCTATGTTAGCACAACCGGGAGCTGGAGACATTGACCACCCGTTAACCTTTGCTAGCAGGAAGCTATTAACAACTAAAATTAATTACACCACCACTGAGAGAGAAGGGTCAGCCATGGTGTATGCACTACACAATTTTCTGCACTACCTGTTGGGAGGACACTTTAAAATGTTTACAGATCACTCCGTGCTGAAATACCTAGTCAACAAGCCAGTGTTGGGGGGGAGAATATGTAGATGGCTTCTGCTATTTTAGGAATATGATTTTTAGATCATGGTTAAGCCAGGGAGAATGAACAAAGGTCCTGACCACTTGTCGAGGTTGGAACATGGAGAAGAGCCTACTAGTTTGGAGGATACACTATCGGATACACAGTTGCTAGCCATTAGAAAGATTGATGATCACTCGTGGAGATAGTCCAGTTCTTGTCAACAGGAATGGCACCGAGTGAATATACAATAACCCAGAAGAAACAATTGGTAGTGCGCACTGTAGACTTTTAACTTATAGTTGGACAACTATACAATATGGGACCTGATGAGATATTGAGGAGGTGTGTTATGGAGGCAAAGAGACTATTGATCATTGCAGAAGCTCATGAAGGCATCGCAGGAGGACACTACATAGGGAAAGCAACATCGTAGAAGGTTCTTAGAGATGGCCTTTGGTGGCCTACCTTACACAGAGATTCTAAGGACTATTACAGAGCCTGTGATGTATATCAAAGACTTGGGAAACTATCCAGAAGAGATGAAATTCCTTTAGTATCGCAACTGACCCTACAAGAATTTGAGAAATTGGCCATTGATTTCGTGGGACTTATAAACCCACTAGGGAAGCGCACAGGAACCAGATACATAATCATTGCGACAGAGTACTTGACCAGATGGGCCGAAGCAAGAGTAGTTAAGGACTATAGTGAAACTACAGTTGCACGCTTCATATTTGATGACATCATAACCAGGTTTGGATGACTGAAGATCCTTATGAACGATCAAGCCACACATTTCATCAATAAGACCGTTGAATCCTTAACCAAGGAATTTGTAGTCCATCACCAGAAGAGCACACCCTACCACCTGAAAGTGAATGGGACAGTTGAAGCATTCAATAAAATCTTGGAGATAGTGCTAACGAAGATTTGCAGTGTGAATAGGGATGGCTGGGATTTGAGAGTAATGGCAGTACTATAGGCCTACAAAACCACTTGCAAGAAGCTAACAATGCAAACCTCCTTTAAGTTGGTTTATGGTCTCGAAGTAGTTGTCCCGATGGAATATTTGGTCCCAAGATTAAGAATCATAGCCTTTACAGATATGGATGACATTGGCATTGTTCAAGAGAGGCTCGTGTAGTTGGTCAAACTAGAAGAAGACATATTTATTGTAGGATTCCATCAGTAGGTACAGAAGGAAAGATAAAAGGCCTACCATGACAGACACATCAAGAAGAAGGCATTTAAGCAAGGCGATTTGGTTCTGGTATATGAAAATAAGTTCATGAAGCATCTAGGAAAGTTCAGAACGCATTGTCTTGGTCCATATGAGGTTGCTTATGTTACAGAAGGAGTAGCTCCGTAGTTGAAGACCTTGAATGGAGAATGAAAGGAAGGTTTGGTAAATGGGAGCCAGTTGAAAATGTACTATGACAACTAGTTGCCTTGCAGCTCTAACTAAAAGTGTAAGGAAAAGGGTCCAGGTACCAGGTGCAGTTGAAACTGGGTACCAGACACAGAAAAGACAGTCTACACACAGTGGAGAGGAAAGAGCAGAAAGCACAGGCTTCTCCACGCAGCCTGAAGTCGAAGAAAATCAGAAGGATCAAATCTGAAGTGCCTTGGGATGAGTCACAGGAGAGTGTTGGGGGCCTATTGGCCCTTGGGTATGGAATTAAGTGAAGATTAAGGAAAAAAAGATGGAATGTGAACTGCGCAGAAGACACAGTGAATGATACTAGGTCCAAGTGAGAAAAAGAGCAGAAAAGATGGTGGGAAGTACGAGAAAGCAATTCGTTGGATGAGGAGATCGAGGATGATAGATCAACAAGGAGGACGGATCATGAAAAACTCAGCAAGAAGAAAAATCCATCGTTGGATTATTTGGTTCATCACGTGAGAAAGAAGGAAAGATAGGCTGGCGAAGCCCTAAAAACACGGGTCAAGTTGACCTAGGGTTTTAGACACCTAGCGTATTGTCATTTAGGGTTTTGGACACCTAGGTTTCGACCTAAGGATGTCGGTGAGCTATTGTAATGTATAAATGAAGGTCAAATAGGACCTAGGATGGGGTGGTGTTAAGTTGGATGAGAGTTCATTGTTATTGTTTGATTGAGTGAGTACTATTGTGAGAGAGAAGTGTTGGTGTGAGGGCCTTCTGTATTGTAAGATCTTTAGCTGGGTGCGAAGATCAACCCTGCAGCTGGGTGCACAAGGAGGGGAGAGAGAGGAAGAGAGAGATCTACAAGCTAAGAGTGCAGATAGAACTGTATGCTTTCATCTTAATATATTATAAAGCATAGTTCTATGGACGTAGCCCTAGAGAGAGGGTGAACCACGTATATCTTGTGTTATGTGTGATTGATGTTGGGTTCTTTGTCATTTGATATGATTCTATTGAGATATTGTGTTAGATATAAGATATAACTTACACAGTAGGTCTAAGGAAGATCAAGAATAATAGGTTACTATGTGTAGTTGCTTTGAATTCATTTTGCATTTCCTCTAGTTGTAGACACCTATGTCCTGCAACCCCCTATTGCTACTTTGGGTGTGACTGCATCTGCTTCGCAGGTGTTGCTGAAAGGGATAGTATTTAGGGCTTGTTGGTATGCTCTTGGAGTTGAACCCTGGGTCTTCCCTTGTGCCAACACCCCTCAAGGACCAGGAATAGTTCGAGGAGGTGGAGGCAGAGGAGAATTAAGAGGAGGAAGAATTGGGGGAAGAGGACCAAGTATATGCTACAATTTTGATGAGCAAGGCCACATGGCTAGAGATTGTCCTCATCCGAGGAAACAATGGTGCTCCCACTGCATAACCAATGGGCACACAACTAAATATTTCCCAAAACTATTTGCAAAATGGGAAGATCGGGTATGTCAACGAGGAACTAACCTCATCAGTTCATAGATAAAGAGAGTTATTAGAAGAAAAATACCAAACTTTAATATTGTTACTCGAGGAGGGGAAAATACCGATGTAGATGCTGACAATTTACCTCAGATCCAGAAATGAGAACCTAAGGAGGACAGGTATGATCCTCTAAAACAAAATATATTCTTTAAAAATGCCACAGAAGTATTTCAGAATATCCCTAGCCTTGAGATGCAAGAGAAACCCCCTCAACCTATTGTTTATTGTAATATTGTGCAAGTCCCTTCTTCACCCCCTACACCCGAAAACCCTATAGTCCCGATGAGACAACCTGAGCAGCCACAAAATGTAATCGACCTTTGGTTTCAATTATTTTCTGATATTCTTGGGAATGACCAATTGACATATAAGTTGTGCAATGCATTGTACCTAGTTCTAGAGAATGAAGAATCTCTAGAAACAAGAATAAGGACTAATCTTCCTAAGAAGAATACTCAAAGAGTGCAAAGAAGGAAAGTACGAACTGGAAAAGAGTTTATATTAGCAGCTTAGCTACATGAATTTGAGATTAAGAATGTAATGTTAGATCTAGGATCTGGTGTCAATATACTACCTAAAAATACTTGGGAAGCCTTAGGAAAACACTAGTTAACATATTCCCCAATCCAACTAAGAATGAACAATTGGTATTGTATTTTCCCAGTAGGAAGGCTGGAGAATGTGGAAATAGATTTTGCGGGAGTAAAGCCCGTAGCTTATTTTGAGGTGATCAAAATCATGGGGGATAAGGACCCTTATATTTCACTACTCGGTATTGATTGGGATTATGAAAACTATGCGGTGATTGACCTAAAGAAGGACACTATGAAATTTGAAGCAGTCAAAATAAAAGTAGTTCAACCCTTGGATCCATATGTAGTCCCTTGATACATGGAGCCAACATAAACCAATATGGAGGGAGAAGAATTGGATCAGTTGTACACTGTAAAAATAGGAACGAGAGAAGACTACATAAATCCTATTGTTGATGGATCAGTAAGTTGAAGGAGCATACAATCAATATATGAAGATTCAGAACTGGCATTTGACAGTTGGCAGCAAGGTTCATAGGAAATATTTTCAAGAAGATGTGCAATTGTCAGAGAAACTAGATGGGTTGGAACCGACATTAGAGAACATTCGATATATGATGGTACCTCAAACCTTGGAATTTTTATGGTCAGAATGGAAGAAAATATAGTGGAGGATCAAAGGATCTCAGTGTTGGATTTATCCCTTTAGGACACCCCTGCCAGATGGTGGACTAATCACAAAGCCTTAGATGAGAATTGGGAAGATGTGAAGCAAGCTATCTGATATAGATTTCAAGATAAGGAGCAGCTAGAATCAGAGATGCAGATGGATTTCCAAGTTGTGAAACTGTTCAATGGACACTTTGATCCTCAAGCACATATCGAACAATGCATGAGACAGTGGAAAGTTGCAGAAATACCATCTCACTTATGGATTCAAGTATTTCCCCATTCACTAGGTCCAATTCCGAAATCTTGGTACATACATGAAGAAACCAAAAGACAAACTAACGAATGGAAAACATTGGAAGATCACTTTTACAAGGACTTCTCGTTTACAAGTAAGTACCTTGAGCTTAAAGTAGTCCTGCAAAGAATTAAAGAATTATTTTTTACAGATACGATTGAATGGAAATCAGACCTAGTGGTAGGTGAAAAGCATAGCCAAGAACTTCAATCTAACCTTCACCTAAACTTGGACGAGAGACCTATAGAATGCTATAAAATTGAGAAGGAGTTGGAAATCCCAGATGATTCAAAAGAATTGAGAAACTTAGCCATTAAGGAAACATAAGGAACCAGAGAAATCCAGAACATCATACCCAGCCAGACTGATGGTTCTTGTAATTATCCATTGAAGTTGTGAAAAGTTAATATAGGGAACATAAGATAGCTATGGTAGGAGATTATTGGGATGAACAAAATATCCAAGAAATACATATCCTATTGTGAGAGTCCCCCTCAGCTAACCTTATTCTACCCACCAGCCAGCAAGACCAACATTTATTTTCTGCTACACCCGGGCCTGTATATGAGGACTTGTTCCCAAAGACATTTTCAGAGCTAAAAGGGATTAAAGGAGCTATGGAAGAGATGAATATTGAACTAAAACTAGGATAAAATCTTGTAATTCATAGACCATATCTCCTTAACCCCATAGTGAAAGAGAAGGTCAAGAGGGAATAGACAAGATGCTGGAAGCTTGACTTATTTTGCAGTGGAAGAAGAATAATGGTTTAGCCCAATAGTCATCTAGTGAAAGAAAGGCATAGAGGACATTAGGGTCTGTGTAGACTATATAAGCCTTACTTATTCCTGTGTGCATGACCCTTTCCCAACACCTTTTACTGATGAGGTTCTAGAATAGGTTGCGGGGAAAAACTCTTACTCATTTACAAATGGATTTTCAGGGTATCACCAAGTAAGGATTGCAAAAGAAGACAAAAGAAAGACAATATTAATAACAAAATGGGGGTCATTTTCATATAATGTGATGCCCTTCGACCTAAAGAACTCCCTTGTAGTTTTTTCCCAGATTTTAATAGCATCTTTCCGATAATTTATTCACAAGTTTGTAGAAGTTTATATGGATGATTGGACGATATACAGTCTTCTAAAGGAACATGTAGTGCTACTACTTCTAATGTTTGATAGATGTAGAGAATTGCCGATATCGTTGAACCTTAGAAAGTGTATCTTCTGTGTGCCACATGGAAATTTGTTAGGACACATAGTATGCTGAGAAGGGGTACTGGTAGACCTAGCCAAAGTTGTGGTTATTGTGAACATGCGGCCACCTACGAGTCCTAATTAGTTTCACTCCACACTAGGACACATAGGGTACTATCACAAGTTTATCAGAAGATATGAAAAAATTACTGTACCTATGGAAAACTTACTAAAGAAGTTCGAAGTGTTCCGGTGGACCCCAGAGTGTGATAAAGTGTTCGATATCCTAAAGAAAAATCTCAGCACAACACTTATTCTGATATTTCCAAATTGGGAAAACGAATTTCATGTGCACATAGACGCATCAGGTATTTCCCTGGGAACCATCCTAGCGCAACTAGGAGATGGAGCCATGGATCATCCTATCTACTTTGCTAGAAGGAAGTTGTCGCAAGCTTAGTGCAACTATACAATCATCGAAATGGAGGGTTTAGCTATGATTTACGCTCTGCAAAAGTTTATAAATTATTTGTTAAGTTCTCATATTAAGTTCTTTATTGATCATTATCCATTAAAATATCCAGTTAACAAACCTTTTTTGGAAGGAAGAATTTTTCGATGGTTATTACTGTTTCAGGAATTTTCATTTGAAGTGATCATTAATCCTGGAAAATGCAACGTGGGGCCTGATCACCTGTCTAGATTAGAGTCAGGAGAAATTGGCGGAGCAATCAATTATCATCTCCCAGATACAAACTTGTTTCGGGTTGAGGCCATACCAGAATACTTGGAAGACATAGCAGCCTTCTTAAGTACAGGGGCCTTCCCAAAAACATACTCCGCAACTCAGAAACTTCATATGGTGGTTAGATAAGCGGACTATCAATTCATTGAGGGGAAATTGTATAAGTTGGGACTAGATAGCATCCTCACGAGATGTGTCTCAAATCATGAAAGACAAGACATATTATGGGAGTGCCATAGTGGCGTTGCGGGAGGTCATGTTGGAGGAAAGGCCACTGGGTAGAAAGTCCTCCAAGCTGGACTATGGTGGGCCACACTCTTCAAGGATGAAAATTCATATGCCATATCTTGCGAAGTTTTTCAAAGAGTGGGTAAGCCATCATGACGAGATGAATTGCCTCTTCATCCAGTTCGAGCTCTACAAGCATTTGAGAAATGGGCGGTTGACTTCATTGGGCCAATCAACCCCACTACTAGGCATTCAAAGGCTAGGTATATTATTACCACAAGTGATTACCTTACATGTTGGGCTGAGGTAGAAGTTGTCTAGGATTGTTCAAATGATACTGCTGCTAGTTTCATCTTTGAAAATACTATCACTCGGTGTGGATGTCCTAGGAGTTTGACCAGTTATTAGGGAGGTCATTTTATCAGTAGTACAATATCAAATATTATAACATAATTCTTGATCCAACATCATAAGAGTATCCCCTACCATTCGCAAGCCAATGGAATATTGGAAGCGTTTAACAAGATTTTGGAGAGAGTATTAATGAAGGTTTGTTGCACAAACAGGGAGGATTGGGATCACAGAGTCCCAACAATTTTATGGGCTTACAGGACAACCACAAAGAAACTCCACAAGTACACTCCATTTCATCTAGTTTATGGGAAAGCGATTATGGTACCTGCAAAATTCATTACTCCGAGTTTGTATATTTCACAGATTACAAACATGTTGGAGGATGAATCAGTTGCATAGAGGCTCATGGAATTGCAAGAACTTGAAGAGACCAGGTTTTTAGCAGACTTCCATCAATAATTTCATAAAGAAAGGAAGAAATCTTGGCATGACAGACACATTAAGACCAAAGAATTTGAACAAGGAGATAAGGTCCTACTTTATGACAGTCGGTACCAGAAACATCCAGGAAAGTTGCGCATGCATTGTTTGGGACCATTTATAGTTGCGGAGATTTGACCTTCTAGAGTAGTCAGACTCATGAAACTGGATGGTATGTTGTGGCCAAGATGGGTGAATGGCGCTCACCTGAAACCCTATATGTCTCAGAACTAAGCTAAAGGACTGTTTCTCCAGTCTGAAGGAGCATGTATAGTAGTTATATTTGATTTTTGTTTTTCAATTTCTATGAATTTAGTTAATAAAGTGGAAGAGTGCATTGTTGCGTCGCAACATGTAGTTCATTTTTTTTTTCTGTTTAAGTGTTGTTTGATGCATAATTGCTTACTCAACAACATAGGATCAGAAGAGCCATGACGCTATTAATGACAGTCATTAAATATGATGGGGACCCATTTTTGGTCGGAGGGAGAGTGAATACAGACACAATACTAGTCCATGTGCCACACGAACCTAGTCTAGTCATAGCCTTTATTACCGCTACAGTACCCCATCTAAATTTTGTTAAACCATAAAGCCATGATACGTGAATATGCCATCGATATTCATGCCAGGATTCTCATCCATTAAACGGTAAGGTATGGAATCAGCCACGTCCCTAACCAACTTGCCCAGTAAATGTCGAGATTACCCAATAGATTTACCCTGTTAACCGTTCCTGTCAGACAACTCAGATCCAAGTTGCATCTATAGGGTTAATGATGAATAACAATTATTATATAACTTTCCAGTTAAGCCTTGGTATAAGGTTCTGGGAATTCGTTGTAGGAAGCATTGTTTCCCAGAGAGAAATTAGTGATTTGTGAATTCTGAATTGTGAGCAAAATGGTGTAATCCCTCGGCCCTCAGTCGCGATCCGCAATCCATTTTTCGCCTGTAGAATTTGCTGATTGTTAAGAATCACCATGTCAAGAGATGTAGGGAGAAGAAGTGTCATTTCAAAGGATGTAGTACCATATGAGCCTTATGATACCTAGGTCGATATCGTGGGTGATCTCAAATGGAAGGTCGAGCAAGTCAAGCTCCTCGACCTTGACCTGACAAACCAGGTTATGTTTCCTGATATGAAAATTGATGTCTTCTGGAGTGTTTCTCTAGATGAGTTGGGAGGCATCCAGTTTGTACCAAATAGTGATTTCATCATTCTGTTCATCTCTACCAGCATGAACCTTAGGGATTTACCATTTTTCGGCACCACTGGGGAAGTTGCGAGGTGTACCAAGTTTCTGATCAATAGTGTACATGACAAAATCCTATTGTTGGATAGGAGATATCAAATTCACACAGAGGACATCCACCAACTTACTGGACTATCCATCGAAGGTGAGGACGTTTCCAAAGGTTTCCAGGGTCCCAATAAGCATGGAAAGAAGAAGGGGGAGCCCATTCTATATGAGTGGTTTCATACACAGAGGGGGGGGGAGCACATCCAAGATCGACCCCATACTACCTGAGATGGTCAAGAATGGTTGTTATATAATTGTTAGCAAGGTCATGAGGTCTTACTACAAAGGAGAGTGTACAGGTCTTACTACAAAGGAGAGTGTACACTGGATGCTCTATTAGTGGTAGATTTTTGTGCTAATGGCATTGTCTTCAACTGGTGAAACTATTTACTGGAGGAGCTTCGGGTGCCCTGTGAGGAAGCACAGGAGAAGGGGGGTACTTTCACCCATGACTAATTGTTTCTTGCCTTCACAATGCTGAAGTGGACGCCACCCACCAGAAGACCATTGTCACCAGCAAATAAGGGGCACTTGAAAAATATGTTCGATCCTTGGCACTCAAGTTCATACTTAGAGAACACCACCTTCAACAACACAAAGTTCTCCAAATGGTACATCAGGTTGCTCAACGCAACACAAAGGTTGTGCATTCCACAAGAAATTCTCAACTACAACACGTAGAACATTTCATTCATCATGAACCACCACCATACATATGTGTGGCCAAGGTATGCCAATAGAGAGGAATTCCACTCATGTATTATTCCATTCTACTTGGATGAGGAGGCCTTCGACAAGGAGGTTATGTCATGGCCTGGATTCAAACACAACCCACGCAATTCGAGGATGCATTACCTTCTGCCTGTGGAACTGTTGAAGAATATGGGTCAGGAAGCAGGGGTAGGACTGAGATAAGGCCTGGAGGTAAAAACGAAATAAGCCCCGACACAGATGAACTTTGATGAGGAGGAAGAGACGCAGCCACTGGAGCGCAAGAAGAGAACATTACCTATGTTCCCGCACATTCTAGAGAAAGATATGTTGACAGGTAAGGATGTCAATGGAATTATCGATGTTGAATTCGTCACAGAACCAATGACTAAGAAACCTAAGATGGTTATATCCCTGAGCAAGGTTTTGAACCCCTAACCCATTTCATCAATTGTTCATCGCACTTGCTTAGTGGCTCGAACAACCCACATTATAAACATCCAGGAGGACCCTAATCCTAACACCACTCCATCCATCACCATAATCACTGAGCAAACTCCATAACCACCACAACCTCAGTCACCACCTCCAAAAGCCTCCATTCCATCCCAAACCATCGACCCAAAACCTATGCAGTTGGATCCCCCAGAGATACCTGAGAAGAGACCAAAACTCCCTGGTCCAAACCCAAAATTACCTAAATAGAGGGTACAATTGACTAGCCCAAACCTTGAAGCCCAGAACTAGTAGGTCATACCCTTTGTGCCAATTCAGGACACTACGTCTTCAATGGATATGCAAGCATGATCGAAGCTGCAAGTCCTAAGTCCTCAACGCACTTCCTCAACACCCAAGGTTGAGGGTGCTATTGGAAGCGCAACCCCAGAAGATAAGGTCCACAAAGAGGCAGAGATACCAGAGGTTCAAAAGGAACTTGAGACGGCCTCAGGAAAAATAACAACATTGGTACAGGAACAAATGGATCTAGTCCTCTAAAACCCTCAGCAGTGCGCAGAGTTGTTGCAAGTCTACCTAGCTAGAACATATGTTCTAATGTTCTTGTCATCGGTGTTGAGGTTGAGGCTTGCACCAGGACCATATACAAGAGAAGAAGAGGTGGAGACACCTTCCAAGAATTCAATGGACAATGAACTTCCATTGTAGGTCTAAGTACTCAGGGAAGCCACGCCTTCCTCTCCTGACCTTGCACAGTGGCCTGCAGCGCAGCTAGTCAGAATGATCAAAACCTTAACTAATCAACTGGAGTAGAGGCTCCAACAAGCCGAAAGGACTGTAGAGTTTTCAAGGGAGGAAGCACTCTTTACTCAAGCACGCAGAACACAAGAACAATACACCAAGATCTAGGTAGAGAAGAAACTGGAAAGAGTCCAGGAGAATATTGTTGAAGCTTGGACGAAAATAAGGAAAGCATCACCACAACTACCAGAGGCTAGTGTTGCAGGAGAACCTGAACATCAAATTGATCTACTCTAGGGATCATGGTCACAGTTGGCCATTTGTGCAGAGAAACTGGAACTGCAGTTGCAGAAGAGTCAGCAAGAAGCAGAGTAGAAACCTCAGAAGCTGCAAGAGCATATGGAGAAAATAGTGTTGGAAGGAAACAATGCTCGAGCAACACTACACAAGTGCATAGCCGAGTGCACAAAGATATTTCAAGAAGTGAGCGACTGGATGGGAATTATCGCAAGGCACAACCAAAATTTAGAGGACATGCACACAAGAATAACTTTGCTCAATGAGGAAGTTGCGGTCACCATGGATCAGTTGGAGAAACAAGAAACATTTGATCAAATTTAGCAAGTAGACAATGAGCTCAACACTCTGTTTCAAGCGCAATCCATAGCTAAGAAGGAGCTGCACAAATTTTGACCTATCGTTCAGATAGTGTATATGAAAATGCATCATGTAGATGCTATATTTGACTCTGAATGGAACTCTCTAGCCACATCCAAGCCCAAAGGATGTATCACAGATGCAACTCAATAGTTTGTATATGAGGTCTCACTCCTTTCTAGGAAGTGGCAGGATAAAATCAAGAGTTTCCAGGAAGTCAAGAAGCAGGTCTTAGAGTTGGTCCCAGAGTTGGGCCCTTCGTTTCAAGAGGCAGAAAGAGAGAAAGTGCAAGAAAAATATGAAATTAAATTGGATAAGGAGGAAAATGAAAAGAAATGGGCACTCCTAGAAGCCATGAAAGAGTTAATTACTTGACTTGAGGGAGATTCAAGGCTTGTGGTCGAAGCCTATTGGGCCCTTCATTTTTGGGTTGAATATTGCGGAAGAAGGACTACAGTCCCAATCTTGATTAAACACGAGCTGTGCAAGATACAAAAGATATGGACAATGGATAAAGTAAAGGAACAAAAATCAGTTGCGAAAAGGGACAGTGCAACACCAACAAGGAAAAAGTAGTTACAATAGAACAAGAAAGCATGCGAGCCCAAAGCCAAAATATCCCACTCAACCTATATATGAGATGCATACTATTGTGAAAGGGTTGGGTTGTCTATTGTGGTTGGGTGTAGTTGAGAAAAGGTTTTTTAATTGTAATTTGTATATAGTTTTGGGAAAAGGGGTAGATAGAGCTCTGTGACATGAGTCTCGAGCTAAAAGGTTGTAATAGAGTACTAATTTGTATCTCTAAGATTGTATCCGAGAAGATCTGATTATAATAGATGGAGGACCTAAAATTTTGAAATATGATGTGTCATTTTGTATTTATGCTTATGAATTGTCTCTTTACAGTACTTCTTTATGTGTGATAAGATCAATATGATATCTCTATTTACAAATGCTTTCGCAACTTGAGTACCTTTAGTTCCAGTATGAATGAGTTCAGATATGTTCTGTAGTTGGTCTATATTGTGCAAGATCATGGTGAATCTTGAAGGTTCTGGAAACCCACCTAAGTATTCTCCTTTCCCTTCCCTATCTTTTTGTCTTGGTTACGCTTCGGGTGAGACTTATTCTCTTCGAAGGAGATGAAAATGCTAGCTCTCTAGAATACTTGGTACCTTTTGTTGGTAACCTGAGAAGGACCTTGATCTGATCAATTTCGCACCAAAATGAGGGGGCCTCATGGAAAATATGTCGAAGATCATCTCAAGAGAGATGAGACCCAAAATTCTATGTACAAAGGTAGATGAGAAGTTTGACGTACCAAGGGTCATCAGAGGGGATGAAGAAGAGGTGTTTGTTAGGGAAATTTGTATTGATGGGGAAAGCTTTAGCGTCTGATGGAAAATTTGTAATGAGTTTATCTAGGATGAGATATTTCTTGATTTTGGGAGTAGAGAACTCTATATTGTATTTCTGGAGGATGACGATCCATCGAGAAAATTTTCAATTAATTTGTTGTCGACTAAGACAGTACTGCATGGGGTTGGAATCTACTACGACCTTGGTAGTTTGAAGCAGGATATAATGTCGCATTTTTGGACTATGAGGACAACTGCTAATGCGATTTTCTCATCGTGATTATACTTCAAGGGTGGCCCTGAAAGGTTTTTACTAATGTAGTAAATGACACGTTCACGCCCATCATCCCCTAATTGGATGAGGACTCTTGCTACTGAGATAGTTGAGGCTGACAAGTAGAGGATGTAATTGTGATCATAGTCTAGGGGAATAATCAAAGGGGCATTGGATAAGGCAATTTTGAAATCATCAAAATATGTTTGAGCATGTTCATCCCATCTAAATGGGATATCATGACACATTAAGTGTAGAAAACCATGTGCACGAGTGGCGTAATCTGGGACACAGAGACGTAGAAAGTTGGATTTTCCTTGCAAGCTTTGTAGTTGGCATAAATTCCTAGGGGGTGGAATTTCTATGATAGCTTGGACCTTGAGGGGGTCCACCATGATGTCTTGTTGGGAAACAATGAACCCAAGGAGGTGTTCAGTCGTGACGCAAATGATGCACAGTTGTTGGGAAATAATACCCTACGGACTAACAAGCTAGGGTTAAACTTGCATGCAGATCATGACCCTAAAGAAACCACTTTTAACCTATCACCCCAAAACTCATACCCCTTTTCACACGCAAGCATGGAAAAGACCTACTAACCTTTTTACTGAAGTTTGGTGTAGATCCTCCATTGCGCTTTTGTCCGCTTTCTCACGCTGCTCCTTCCAAAGTTAATCTGCAATCAAGACAAAAACGCTACACATGCATGCTATTTTTCTACTTGTGGGTTAGAGATTAAGCATAAATAAATCATATACAACTCATGCATTGGGATGGGAAAAGTATTATTTTATTAATCTCAAGATGAATCAACTTACAATAATGATAGAGATCGGCCACCGTTCCTCGATCCTGATCCTGGGCTCCTCCTCTTCTTTGTCCTCCAACTGCTTTGCTTTAATTCTCCTTAAGCTTGAGGAAAGGCTAAAGGGTTGGGACAAACGGATTCGGCAATTGGGCAGAGTTTCTTTGCTATGATTTTCCTCCTCCAAATAGTACCCCTACCCCTTATTTTATAGGCTAGAAGGAGCTAGGGTTTTGGACGAACTCTCGGCCATGCATGGCTGGGAGTTTCAGTTAACTGACCCAAAGCTTTTTGTCTCGTCGAAAACTTTCCTGTTTTTTTGCTTTGTTAGGTAAACACGGGCTGTAGTGGGCCAGGCAGTGTTCCAACGCGTGCAGTAGTAGGCCTGCCAGCGTTCCAACGCATGCAGTAGAGGGTTAGGGCGCGTGCCACTTGATTTAAGAGGGTTTTCAAGAGTTTATTCAGCATGGCTTTGGGCAAGGAAGAGATATGAGTTGGCCTGATGCCAGGTAAGCATGTGTGGTGTAATTTAGGGTTATAATAGATGCCCCCTAATGTGTGAGGTCAAAATAGCATCTGATGGCCGAAATACATTACCAATTCTTTACCAATCTGTACTGATATGCTAAATGAGTGAGCCCAGGAATTAGGAATCAGGAGGTGTCGTCTGCAAAAAATATCAAATGTCTCACCGAGGCGGGCATACCCATGCTCAGGATAAAATAGAACCATGGATACCAATCAAATACACTGTATATCCATGTCAAACAACTATGAAGAGTAGCCATGAACAATACACAACGGAGCTACATCTCGAAATCAGAAAGATATACATATAATGTATTCATCTCCCGGAAGTTGATTTGGCCTAATGGCTATATTTCAGAGCTCGAGCAACAACTTCAAAATCTTCTAAAACTCGGGTAGGAGTGTAATATGAGTGTACGACTATACTACCCAGAAGTCTTCGATGGCTCGTCGGTTATGGACTTGATAATCTTGATGATCGGACTGAAGGCTTCAGTGATTTCGAAAAAAGACTTGATTGGACGTTCAGGATGGCCAGGTATGCGGACAAGAGACATATTGCAGAGGAGTCGACTCAGGCTTAGTAACAAACTTCCCTTGGACAATAGCACGACAAGTGATAAGACTCAGGTAGCATATCTGTTAATCATAAGTCTACGAAGCAGGAGGCAACGCAAACTCTCCATATGTTTGGAAGAGTAACCAAACCGTGGAGGACACAACTCTATATAACAAGCAAAGCTTCCTAAGGTTGTACTACATCCCATAGTTTGATGATCAAACGGACAGATGTGCTTTATCCAAGGGCGATTCATTATGCTGCCAATAAAGAAAATACTTTTCCCATCCTCTTTTTGGGGTATATTTGATTTTTTTTGTTCTTTTTTGATAATAAAAGAATAAAGGAACATTACGTTATAGTGAACGAACGAGTACAACAAACATACAAGCTCAAGGCACAAGGACAAGACTGATGTTCTAGGGAAATGATACTCGAGAAAAATCCTCCAGTGGCCAAAGGTGTTAAGACGCAAAGGCAAATTGTTACTAGGCTGATGGGTAAGGTATGCAAATGCGGTTGATAGAACACACAATGGTAACGTCCTTCGATGTAAGCTTAACGAGCCCAAATAAGGGAAGCTCGGTGATTTTTCATATTTAGAGAGTCTGAAAAATCATAAAAGGAAACTCCATTGGGGTACCTTTTTCGTCGATAGTCTAGTCGGTTCGAAAAAGGGATAAACTAGCATCGATTAGACGTCAATTCAAAACCATTTTAACGAGTGTGAAAAGGACAAGATCACTCGGCTATTTTTTCAATTTTAAGGAGTCTGAAAAAATCTTAACTATGGACTCCATCAAGAATGTTCTTCTGGAACATTTTAACGAGTGTGAAAGAATAAGGTCACTCGGCAATCTTTTCAATTTTAGGGAGTCTGAAAAGAGCTTAACTATGGACTCCGTGGGGGTTTCTTTTTTGTAAATTTAGTTCCTCAGGCCCGAAAAAGGAATAAAATTATACCTGAGGATACTCTTCTAAAGAATGGAAATTCAATAGAGTATTCCTTTGTTCGTATAGTTGACCATCCGGACTGAAAAAGGGGTAAACTACCACCGGACAGACGTGACTTCAAATTTCAGTTTAACGATTGTGAAAGGCCACAAGATCGCTCGGCAATCTTTCCATGTTTAGAGGGTCTGAAAAGGGCTTAAAAGGAGACCCGTTATGTTTTGGGAGTTCGGAGGGTAAGAAAAAGAGTGAAAAAGACCCATGTGAATGAGGCTCAAACTCGTATCCAGGAAAGACTACACGGACTCCCGAGCCTACAATGTTGTTAGAAACGACATGGGCACCATAATGCAACCAGGACCTACCTTGGGCATCCATGTTTCGGTAAGCTCTACCACCAAGTTGTGACACTTCTAGAGAAGATATGATGGTTCCGTGCCACAACCGGATGGGATCGATCCTATATCATAAGAACAAAAGGAAACGAGATGCAACAGTCGGGATGAAATCCTACCCTATATGCTCAAGTTGAATTTTGAAAAAAAAAATAAAAAATTATGGACCGTCAATATATATATATATATTTTGAAACTCAATAAAAAAAATGTCCCAATACCTGATCAAATCCCTCCCATATAACTTCGGGACCACTCAAAATGGTTTTTGGTATAAAGAATCTGATAAAGGGGCCCAAAAAAGTGACAAAAAGAGGCCAAAAAGTCTATAAATAGAAGCTGGCAGCTCATTATCACCATTGATGATTTGGAAATTGACTCCGGAGCCAAAAGACCCCCTTTGCCAAAGATCGTGATTCCGGGAGCTACAGTGGACGAAACGGACTTCTTCTTGGACCAAGTAAGTACAAACTCCCTTATCTTGCATTTCAAAACTTCATTTATTGCATTTAAGTGTGTTTTGGGGGTGGCCGTCGACCTCAAAGAGGTCAGCCCTAGGCAAACACGGGTTGTCTAGGGACAACGCGCGGGCACCCGTGGGCAGGGAAAATCCTGCCCATGGGTACCCGTGACTGTCACCTCTACAGGCCATAGGTACCCCCCGCGTGATGAAAAAATTTGTTTAAACAAGTACTGATCCCCCCTTTTTGCTTTGTTGTTTTGGCAGGATATATGTTCAGTGGAGGGAGAGGGAGCACGAGGCCGCCAATGAGTTAGTGGCCGCAGATCCGAATGTTATGGCCGTACTGATGCAATGTGGTTTAGTAAAAGTCTTTTTGTGTCCATTTATGCGCGCGCAACCAAGGTTGCTGAATTCCCTGGTTGACTATTGGCATCCTGATGCAGAGGCCTTTATGATAGAGGGGCAATCCTTGGTGCCCACCACCGAGGATATTTATTTTTTGACTGGCCTCTCGAGGAGAGGGGAACCAGTCAAATTTCAGACTTTTCCTGCGGGGCCGAGCAAAGTCTCGGAGTTGATAGAGGAGTACTGTGAGGCTGGTACCGATCAGAGAGCTTCCTTGGTACCCGTTAGTAGGATTACCAGTCTCTCCCTTCAGACTATTTTATCGCTCATTGGGCAGATTACCGGCTCCACAGCTGTGCATTAGGCTTCGCGCACACAGATGAACTGTGCAATCCAGTGCATGAATGCACAAACTTTTGATTGGAGTACCACACTCCTAGCAAGCATGACAAGTCAATTGACAGCTTGCAAATAGAGGACACATAGGAACTTTGGGTTTGGGACCATCTTGTGTTCATTTTTCTTTGAGAGAGTTCCATGTTTTAGTCCTCGGCTGACAGTACAAGGACAACTGGCTACTTTCCCCGCAGTATGCAGATGGGCAGCATTGCTGCCGCGACAGGGTGGCGGAAGGACTACAGAGGCCTTCAACGACAACTTTTTTGCTTGCTTGTCATGACAGATCCCGGCTATTGAGGACTACCCATACGCGGGGATTGACTTCTCTAGAGATCCAGCGATACCAGTGCCTCCTGGTGAGGAGCGAGGGGAGATGGTTAAGTCTCCACCTATCTAGTTTTTTTTTGTTTGCATATGTAATTTTTGTGTCTTTTTGATATATATATCATGTTTTTGTATAACAGAGTTTTTTGATGGGCGAACATTGTATTGTGTGTAGATGTGGGACCTGTGCGACCTGTCGATTATGCACGGAACAGACGCCGCCCATGGCCAGAGGCTGCAGTTGCCACCGCCGGGGGAGCAGCAGTGGCAGGGAACCTCCCAGCAAGAGAGGCTGAGAGGGTTCTTAGGCGGATTGAGCGGAACTTCACTGCACTCACTCGCACAGTTCCCATGGCAGAGAAAGAGGACTTGTCGCCCTCCTTGTAGACTCATATTGTGGGGGTACCTCGTACATGGGTCCGATTGTTTAGACGTTTGGGTCAGGCTGTATTTGAGTATAATAGGGCCCACAAGCCCTAAACAGACTTGTAGACTTTTATGTGCCATGAGCACTGATATGCATATATTTTTTGAGGGCATAAGCCCCAGTGACTCGTTATGGTTTCCACTTTTTGAGGCACCTGCACCCATCTATGTACTCTGAGGATTTTATGATGTTTATATATGGTTTTTATCTCTTTTTTGTGTCTTTATGGATTATGTGTACAAAAATGTATTTACATGTGTATGATCATGATCTTTTTATGTGTGAGCAAGATGCCAATCTAAAATGTGATTAGCTAGAGTATCCGTGATTTGATTTAGACTCCTAGGAACATGAAAATATGTAATATAATCAAAGTTGCGTTCCAAGAGACGTACCCTAAGGAATCATCGGTGTAAAGTCGGGTCATGAACCCGGTATATTCTGTTTAGCTGCGACACAACTAGTTGAGCGTCTAGATAGACCCGGAGGCGAGAGATACCCAATGACAATGCGTCACGAAGCAACTCAATAACTGCACTATACTCGGTGACATTATTTGTGGTGTCACCTAAGCATATACCTCTGGAAGATAACAATTGACCCTGTGGTGTAAAGATTACCCAAGCTGCGGAGGCAAGCCTCCGCGTGTGTCGACTAGCACTGTCCGCATACCCAATGAACACCTCGGAATCACTTGACATCTGCCATATTGACAAATAGATAACATCAATGACACGTCCATAACATGTTTTTAAAAGAAATATAAAAAAGTAATATTACAAAGACTATACATATGTTACAAAAAGTTACCCACAGTGACCGTTCTATGAGTAATACTTCTTGAGGTAGAGCCCATTTCTAGGCTCCACCAAAGCATTCCCTTCAAAATTGACCAAACGATAAGTGCCCTTTTTTAAAACCTCCTTAATAATGAAGGGTCTGAACCACATGGGTTTAAACTTTCCTGCCCCCAAGGGGTCCTTATCTTGGTCATAAACCAAGACAAGGTCTCCCTCATAAAAAACCCGAGGACGAACGGACCTATCATATTGACACTTGACCTATCACGATGCTGTTCATCAAGCTTCTCAAGGTGTACTAACCATTCTTCAAGCGGAGAAGTGTCTGGCAATAACTGTACTGCCAATTTCAGAGATGGAATTTGACATTCGATGGGAAAGACTGCCTCCAGCCTGTAAACGAGTTGGAAAGGTGAGAAACCGTTTGCAGTCTTCACTGAGGTTCGGTAAGCCCATAATGCCAAGTATAACATCAAATGCCAATTTGATTTGGCTGAGTTGATAGTTCGCTGTAGAATCGTCTTAAGAGTTTTGTTTATAGCTTCCACTTGCCCATTGGCTTGGGGATAGTAAGGTGATGAGTGTTCTTTCCATAACCCAAGCTTTGATGTTAACTTGAACATCCTTTGGTTCTGAAAGTGACTACCATGGTTAGTGACAATCTCTCTCGGGAGGCCGAACCATGCTATAATCTGGTTAAATAAGAAGAGAGTTGCAGCCTCTCCATCATCTTTGAACGTTGGCATAGCTTCGACCCACTTAGTGAAGTAGTCGACAGCTACAATGATATAGCGGTGCCCCCTTGCTGATGGGGGGTTGCATGTAGTGTAATCAATCCCCCACTTAGTGAAGGGACCGACGGTGATGACAAGAAACATGGGAGCTGGATGTGCCCTCATCTTCCGTGAGAATATTTGGCATGGATGGCACTTCTTGACCAACTCAATACAATATTTCATAAGTGTGGGCCAGAAGTAACCTGCTCGTAAAATCTTTTGGGCTGTTGCCAACCCAGACAAGTGACCGCCACAGGCTCCTATATGAAAATCGTTGAGCACTATGACGGCCTCCTCATGAGTGAGACATCGACGCAAGATGGAGTCTACACCTCTCCGGTATAACGTATCATTGAGTATGAGATGGTTCTTGGCCTGATGGCGTATCCGCTGATGCTCATCACGAGAAGCAGCGGTGGGGCACTTCAAAGTCTAGAGATAGATCAGTATATCTCTGTACCAGGGGTCTGAAGATTCAATCAAAAACATATCCCCCCAGATAGGCGACTCCTCAGGCACAACATCACCTGACTCAACCGGAAGCTCTAAGATAAGTTCTGTGAAGACCATTGACTTTTTGGACTTGGCTGAAATAAAGTCTAAGTCAAATTCTTGGAGGATTACCATCCATCTACTGATTTTTCCGCCGATAACTCATCGTGTCAACATGTACTGGAATGGATTCACGACGACAACGACAGTGGTCTTGCGAAACAAAACATAGTGACGAAACCGTTGAACAGCATGAACTATTGCCAACACAAGTTTTTCGAGATGGGTATAATTAAGTTCTGGTCCTATGAGGCCTTGGATCAGGTAATAGATCACGTATTCAGAAAATGAATCATCCTCCTGAACTAAAACCATGCCTATGGTTGATTCTGCGGCAGCCAGATATAATAATAAGTCTTTGTTATAATTCGGTGGTTGTAGCAAAGGTGTTGTATTAAGGGCGTGTTTTAATGTGTTGAAAGAGCATTGAGCGGCTTCATCCCAGAAAAAGGGAACATCTTTCTTCAGTAAACGCATAAAGCCCTTGGTGATTTCGGCATAGTTGGCGATGAATCGTCGTAAGAAGTTTGCCTTTCCTTGAAGACTTTGAAGTTGTAAGATTGTGCGTGGGGGGGGCAACTGGACTATTGCCTCCACCTTAAGAGGATCGACCATGATCCCTATTGTTGAAATGATGAAACCTAACAAATGTCCTGACGTGACGCAAAAGCTGCACTTGTTGGGATTCAAGCGAATCCTAAAGTAGCGATAGCGTTCGAAGATTAGTCGGAGGTGTGTAGGATGATCTTTTCGCTTGCGAGAGCGTGATGCTAAATCATCTAGATAGGCCTCGACTATATGCTTGAGGTCATGAAACGCAAAAGACATGGCCCGCTGGAAAGTGGCTCCAACATTCTAGAGGCCAAAAGGCATCTTACGATAGGCGAATGTTCCCCACGGACAAATGAATGTCGTCTTGTGTTGGTCCTCAGGTTTGATTTGGATTTGATTATATCCTGAGAAACCATCCATGAATGAAAATTCTTCACAACCAGCGCATTCATCAATGATCTGGTCGATGAATGGGGTTGGATAATTATATTTTGGACATGCCTTGTTCAAATCATGGAAATCGGTACATACACGAATCGTGCCTTGTTTTTTATCGATCGACATGGGATTTGACACCCATTGAGTCAAATGGATAGGGTAAATGAACCCTACCTTGAGCAATTTCTCAACCTCAGCCTTAATGGTTGCTGCTTTCCTAGGATTAACTGGAGGAAGTTTCTGTCGAACAGGCTTAGCATCAGGATACGTTGTGATCTCATGTTCAACTATTTTCGGATAAATGCCTGGCATTTCCTCATAAGACCAGGAAAAAACGTCACAGAATTCTTTGAAAAGATCCGTGTAAATCTGAATCTCTTCGGGGGAGCAATCCGCTCTGACGAAGACATTCTCCATGACGCTAGGGTTTTGGGAGATATTGAAGGTACAGTTTCAGTGATAGTCGCCATATTGCCCTCAGCATAAATTTCCTGTGTAGCCAAGAGGTTAATAGGACATGGCTGATTTCCCGTCATGGTGATAGTGAATTCTCCTGCCTCGATTCGGTGTAATTCTGGGAGGAAGTATGATCTATGATGAAGATCTTCCCAAGGTTTGTCCGAACTAGTCATTTCTTTGATTATAGCTTTGTCAGAAGGAAAGAATAAGTCTAACAAATCGGTATTGGAGAGAGAACCCTGAGCCCAGATAGGCTCTAGAGGTGGATCCAACTCTTGTACAGGAGTCGGATCAGGAGTAACTGAAGCTTGATGGATTAAAGAGTATGCTACTTCAGCGGCCGACAAGGGCATGGACATGCTGGAGTGCCCTGTCTCATCCATCATAGCTGATGGGGAAGGAAGAATCCACGGATCCTGAAAGTAAGTCATGCGGAACGATGAGACGTGAAAAATATCATCCTTGTGGTGAGTCGATATAAACTTGACATCGCCATGAGGAGGTGGGTAATCGAAAGTACCCATCAAAGATGGGCACAAACCAACTCCTACGTTAACGACATCGGCTTGAGGATTATCAATCATGGGAACTGTGGATGCCCCCAAAGCTGGGTCAGGCCTAGAGAAGGACAATTGATCTATGGTCACTATTCGGCCTTTGTGTGGGAACAATAAGATGCGGAAAACCGTAGCAACCACTGCTTGCATAGCATAAGTCCAACTATGACCTAACAAGAGATTATAGTTGAGGGGGGCATCGACTACCTCTAATTCAATGCACACGGTCTTTCCTCCTAACTGCATAGGGAAAGAAGGAATGATGCCATGTGGTTGGAAAGAACAACCATCGAACGCAGTGAGGAGAGTAGGTGATGGAGACAAATTGGGCTGACCAATAGCTTTCCAGCATGCTAATGACATAACGCAAGTCGAAGCACCCTCGTCGACCACCGTGCAAAAGATATTGCGTGTAAAAGTTTTCGTGGGATGAGCCACTACTATCTGAAACACCACGTGGTAAGGCAGACGAGGTTTTAAATTGGTCATATCTAACATGATGGTACCCGGGTTACAAGTCTCAGTAGAGCCTAAATCAGTCAACAAGGCTTTCCTTTGAGCAGGGAAACTTTGGAGGACCTCCAAAGCAGACATAGCACAAGGGGTTTGGGATAAATCTTCCACCACAGAGTAATTTTGGGCAGCCCTTGCATTTGGATTGTGAGAAGCTTTCTTAAATGCACCCTTTGGAATGCATGTCATTGTTTCACCCAACATCTTCTTGATCTGTAGAGGCAAAGATGGGACCCCAACTTATTTTCCCTTCTCAGAGGCGCTTGGTTTACTATAGTCATGCGCTCTAGTCGTTATTAAAGAATCACCCCTAACCATGTATACGTTTGCGGATGAGGAATTGTTAGGGGGAGGGCAGGTTTCTTGACTGCCCCCTTCGGCACTTGCAGAGGCTTGAGTTAAATTTTTCCCATGCTGAAAGGGATTAGTCAACACAGCCTGTTGTTGCTGTGTGAGAAACTTTTGGGCCTCTGCAAGTCGAGGACACAGATGGGTTGGGTGGTCTTCTGCACACAAATTGCATGGATACCTCACCTTCCGTTTTTTCGTTGTGCCCTCGCCAGCATTATCAATGGTTTTTTTCTCCCCCTTACCCTTCTTTCGTTGTTTTTTCGTTCCTTCAGGCTGCTTGTTGGCCTTTGGGTTAGTCGTCTGCACGGAGTGTACTTCCGACGTTTGGGTAGGAGGAGCAGCCAAAGTAGTAGTCTGGCTGGCCGCTGAGTGTTGGATAGATAACTATTGCAATTGTTTTGTCAATTGCTCAGCGGGCTTGGTTTGTGCGGAACCAACAATACCATCGGCATGTGGTCCGACTCTCTGTCTAGTTTTATCCAGGATTGATCGTGAAGCATCCGGTAGGATGTCGTATAATTACCAGACTGAGAATAGATGAGCTCAAACTGTTGAGCTCTCATGATGGCATCTTCTTCAGAGAAAACCCGAGAAGTTGCGACGTCTTTGGATAATTGTGGGACTAAAGACTTAAGGAACCACTCTAGCAGGAATGCTGGTGGAACTGGTACTTTGATTAGACTCTTTTGGCGACACCATTCTCAGTTATGATCAGAGATATGGTCTGCTGTCGTCTGTTCGAAATTGGCTAGCAACTCAGTGCCGGCGTCGTATCTCACAGGTAACTGGAAATGGTTAAGGAAGGCCATCGCCAGGTCGCCAAAAGAAGAATATCGTGAACGATCAAGCTCTATGTACCATTTCGCGGTACTCCCAATAAGAGTGAATTAAAACAATCGCAACTGGACAGAGTCATCTTTCAATGAGTTAGATGAACACCAAATATGGAAAGTAGTCACGTGATCACTTGGATCTTCGTTAGGCTTGGCCTCGAACTTTGGAATGTACGAAGGCAACTTCGTCGGCATAGGAGGCCAACGCGGATCGTGACAGATAGGATCATTTAACAACCATGTCAAATCTGGTAAGTGTAACATCACCAAGAATGGTAGTTTAGGTTGCTGCTGATAGCCTGGGAAAAAGGGTCCTGGAGTTTGACTGGCACTAGGTTGCCAGGAAAAGTTTGGCTGCTGGCCTGGATTCTGGTAGAAACCATGGCCCTGACCAGCGTAAGGATTTTTCATCTGTGGAGACATCATTGGTTGATTCCCCATAAAGGACATAGGATGTTGGGCATTCATCATGTTTGACGGACTTTGGGAAGGATTACCCCATACCGGTCCCAATGGGAGAGGCATAGAATTTTGTCCGGGGTTCCATTGACTGTGGAAAGAATTACCCCAAAACGACATTCCAGAGGAAGGAACGGATCCTTGTCCTGAGTTCCAAGGTCCTGGTATATGTGCCCCTGGTGCAGGAATAGTACCCTGCGCTGGAGTAGACTGTCCAAAAATGGGTGTGCCCCCAGATGGGAAAGTAGTGGATGCGAAAGTGTTATTACCAAACGTCCCGTTCCAAACAAACGGTGACGAACCTATCGGCAAAGTTTTCACAGGTGTTCCTTGACTCCCGACTCCAAATGAACTTGTGTGTGCAAGCTGCCCGGTGGACTGCTCATGCAGAGCACCAAGCGAAGGGGACGAAGGAGAGATATGACCTCTAGCATAAGGAAAAGCATTGAAAGGGATAGGAATGCCCCCAAGTTGAACTTGCATAGGATCGTTAGAGCTCCCTTCCCCCAGGCCCAAAGTCTGTAAAGTGGAGTAAGTGAGTGCAGGACTTGTACCCAAACTAGGCATACCGTATGAAAACGGAGGGCCTTTCGCACTAGATGTGAAGGGAGGTGTGGATGTTGTGAGAGATGGGGTCGGTCCACTGTGCGACGTAGTTGTGGTCAAGACAGTAGTGGCTTGGACCATCGATGGCAAGTTAGGAGATGCTTCTCCTGTGGTGACAAGAGTGATGGGAATAGAAGAATTCCCAGAGGAAGTAACAACGATTGTTGCCATAGCTGTATGAGGCACTGATAGGCATTCGTAAAATTGAATTGGCACAATCACTTGTGGCCAAGTATCAGTGTTTGGGGTTTCAACCGAACCAAGATTGGCAGTTGATTCTTCTGGGAGTTGTTCGGGCTCAATGGTTTGTAACCTGGTTGCTTCGAAAGACTCTTGTTGGTCTAGCTTCCGCCTTAATGGTAACGGGGGTGGCTCCAGTATAACCGGAGGCAGGCCCAGAAGCCTTCGTGACTGGCGGAGATCTGAATCCTCCACTGTGTGAGAAGATCCATGACACACTAAGGTATTCTACACGTGCAAATAGTAACACACACTAAAAAAGAAGCCCCTATGAGATAAATCAAGCAAACACTAAACTAGTTGGAAGAATAGTTACAACAACCCACACTAGAGCAACTTACCAGTGCAAGTGCAAATCGAATACGGAAGCACCCTCTGGGTATACTCTGCAAAGCATGGCCTGATGTATGTCCTAGGTACCGCGGTATACCCCCGCAATCACCTGTGTATGTCCCTAGAAAAGATTGGCAACTAGTTTACCAGCACGCGAACAGTCACTAGGCGGGTACAGTCAATAGTCGGGTAGACCACAATGAGCAGGGTATCAAGATTGAAACCTGTCAAGGGTATCGAGAGAAAATGGTCCGGAAGACAACTGAGGACCTCGAACAGATTCGAGACCCATGAAGCCCCATGGCAAATGCAAACGACAGAATCCCTTAACAAATCCTCGATATGTGTTATCCACTACGCTCGGTCTAGCTTTGGAGGGGTTATCTCCGCTACCTTTCCTTACGCAACCTCTTGTTTAGCCCCTGTGTTAGAGGGGGGTCCCAGATAACTTTCACACAACTGGACTTCTACACTCCCTATTGACAGACTCCAATGTTTGGTTTGAGTGGCCTTGGAGAATTTACTCTCCAACCTATTCCAAGGCCCTAGTCCTGAGCTAGTTTGTGAACCCTACAAATGAAAAGTCTAATAGTTTTTAATTAGCGTTGCTTTTAATGGGATTTTTTACGTCACAAGGTATGAAGGTGAAACTGATGATGTGTAAAGACTCAAAGCAAAATGAACAAGAAATGCTTGGAAACAATTTTTTTTACAAAAAATGCAAAAACCAACAACTTTTCAACAAGAAAGACTTCTTTTCTTTTCAATTTTGCTAAGATTTCATGCAGCACACATAAAGAAATTTTGCTCAATCTGCGAGCTACTTATGCTCTAAATGCACTACAAAAACTTATGAACAAAAAGACTTCTTCCTAGCTATTGATGCAGCAACACAATCTTTAAACAAAGAAGCAAATGAAAAAGAGATAAAAAAAGAATTATTTCAGTGCTAAATGAAGCAACAAAGGGAAAATGCCGACAAGCACAAAACCAAGAAAACAAAATAAAATTCTGGCTTAAAGTGCAGATTACAAAGAACCAGAGCAAAGACGCACAATGGCAATCAAGAAAGCACCGACTCTTACGCTTGTCTAAAAACCACAAAACAAAATATTTTTCTTTTTTATCTTTCCTATCAACAATCAACTAAGAAACAATAGGCTAAGGGTAAGAAGCCCTAACCTACTGACTTTGGAACCCTAGACTCAAACCCCTAAGAGGAACACTTCTCACCACAAAAGGGGATGACTGCCCCACCCTGATTGAAAAGCACCCAATCAAGCCTGCGACTGTCACTGAAACAGCACGCATGCAAACACGTGTTGAGCTATAACAGGACGCGGGTACCTGCGGGCTGAACTTGCATAGGCCGCGTGTATGTCTGAATGCTAAGAAAAAACTAAACATAGGTAGCCCAAACTTGGAAAAGGCCTTTGGTATTGACAACTAGGGTCTCTTAAAGGCTTGGATGCTTCTGCTTCAACAGAAAATAAAAATAATTGCAAAAAAGAAAACAAACACAATAAATAAAACTAAGACAAGACAGTGAACCAGCAAGACCCAGACAGGATCCAGAAAGCCCCCTGCGAATGAAAAATTCTGACAGGGAAGAGGAGACTGCCTCTTAAGCTCTCTGAGTCCTACATGCTATTGAAACCACTACAACAAGCATTCAAACACGGGCTGTAGAAGGTTAGGGCGCGGGTTACACGCGTGCAGGCCTGCTGCAGACCGCGTGTACCTTTGTGTGTCCTGATAATAAATGACAAGCAACAGTCAAGGAAAAACTGGTATTAAGAACCAGTTCCCCTGCTAGCTCTGACCTAACAGAAAACAAACAAACAAAGAAACAGAAAATGTACTTCTTTAAACTACCCAAAAACCTCTCTTGAATCCGGAAACCCTAAAAGTAAATTCCCCAGTAGAGTCGCCAATTCTGTTGTTGGGAAATCATACCCTACGGACTAACAAGCTAGGGCTAAACTTGCATGCATATCATGACCCTAAAGAAACCACTTTTAACCTATCACCCCAAAACTCATACCCCTTTTTCACACGCAAGCATGGAAAAGACCTACTAACCTTTTTACTGAAGTTTGGTGTAAATCCTCCATTGCGCTTTTGTCCGCTTGCTCACGCTGCTCCTTCCAAAGTTAATCTGCAATCAAGACAAAAACGCTACGCATGCATGCTATTTTTATACTTGTGGGTTAGAGATTAAGCATAAATAAATCATATACAACTCATGCATTGGGACGGGAAAAGTATTCTTTTATTAATCTCAAGATGAATCAACTTACAATAATGATAGAGACTGGCCACCGTTCCTCGATCCTGATCCTGGGCTCCTCCTCTTCTTTGTCCTCCAAATGCTTTGCCTTAATTCTCCTTAATCTTGAGGAAAGGCTAAAGGGTTGGGACAAATGGATTCGACAATTGGGCAGAGTTTCTTTGCTATGATTTTCCTCCTCCAAATAGTACCCCTACCCCTTCTTTTATAGGCTAGAAGGAGCTAGGGTTTTGGACGAACTCTCGTCCATGCATGGCTGGGAGTTTCAGTTAACTGACCCAAAGCTTTTTGTCATGTCAGCAACTTTCCTGTTTTTGTGCTTTGTTAGGTAAACGAGCGCTGTAGTGGGCCAGCCAGTGTTCCAACGCATGTAGTAGTAGGCCTGCCAGCGTTCCAATGCGCGCAGTAGAGGGTTAGGGTGCGTGCCACTTGATTTAAGAGGGTTTTCAAGAATTTATTCAGCATGGCTTTGGGCAAGGAAGAGATATGAGTTGGCTTGATGCCAGGTAAGCATGTGTGGTGTAATTTAGGGTTATAACACGCACTTGATGGGATTCAAGCGGATATTGTAATGGTGACATCATTGGAAAATGATGCATAAGTCATCTAAATGATGGGTTCACTTTTTGGATCGAGTAATGAGGTCATCCAAATAATAAAGGATGATGTGAGAAAGATCATAAAAAACATAGGTCATGGCCCATTGAAACGTGGCACCTACGTTCTTGAGTCCAAAAGGCATGACGCGATAAGAAAAGATACCCAAGGGGTAGTAAAAGTAGTTTTGTACTGATCCATTGGATGGATTTGAATTTGGTTGTAGTCGGAGAACCCATCCATAAAGGACAGGGATTCATGGTTGAAACAATCATCGATGATTTGGTTGATGAAAGGGATTGGGAAATTTTCTTTGGGACAAGCATGGTTGAGATCGCGAAAGTATGTCTAGATGTGAATAGTGCCTTGTTTTGTGTTAATGGGGACGGGGTTGGAGACCCATGAAGTGTACACAATGGGGTAAATGAAACTATTAGCACGTAACTTGTCAATTTCGGCTTTGATCGTCGGAGCTTTGGCTGGGTGAAGTGGGCATTTATTTTGATGAACTGGGGTGACATCATGCCTTGTGTCGATGCAATGTTAGATGATGGAAGGATTGAGGCTAGGCATCTCCGTATATGATGAGGAAAAAATATCTCAGTATTCTTGAAAGAGATATTTGTAAGCGATGAGTTCTTCAGGGGAGCATGCAGAGCCAATGGTGATTTCTTCTAGGATTCTCGATTTAATGGAAATGTCAATTTTTATGGTGGGGGAGTAGTTGGCCATGTTTCCTTCTTCAAAATCATCTGGGGTATGGATAGGGTTGTTGAACCAATCTATATTCCCTAGAGGAATAAAGTTCTTGTTTCAATTATGCACATGGAGGCTTGGATAGAAGGATGAAAGGCCTCTTGTGAAAGAAAAAGTGCTTGATGATGGAGTGCATTCCATGGGCAATCTGGGGTAGTGAGTTCCTCCAAGATATATTCGTCGCAGTGAAAAATGTGAGAATACAAGTGATCCTGGGAGGTGACAGGGGAAACTGTCAATGGGTAAGAGTTATTGTTCTCAAGTGGTGAGGACGTAGATGAGATATCATATATAGGGTGTGAGGGAGTCCTGGACATAAATTGAATGTCCCAATACTGTGGAAGGTACCTCGTTCGCTCGGGGACTGACGACGAAATATATCGAATATCAGTAATGTGAGCCTTAGTAGGGAGTGACTGAGAAGGCTCTGGCCAATATGTTTGGCATACTATGACTAACGTTTGGGGAAATTTAGTTAGTTATGGGAAATGATGAGTGTAGTGGCCATATTCTGAACATATGGCACAAGCCAATTTGGTTCGCAACCCTTTATTGCATGTAGTTGAGGATTCCGTAGTAGCGATGGATGTACTTGGTGGAGTGGCGAACAATGTGGTTTCTCTAGGGAGATATATCAGATTGCGTAACTCAAGAAGAGTAGGAGATATATTAGTGGGGTGTCCTTCTCTTTCGCATGGTGCACAAGGAGGTTTAGCTCGAAGAGGAAGTGGATTTGTGGGATCATTCTTCTTTCATCTACCCGTAGTGGTGGGGGTGTGGCTGCTAGTTGGGGGTGGGGATGGTGTGGCAGAAGCCTGTACTGGGATCTGCATTAGTAATCCCTCTGTCCAAGGAGGGAGATATGGTGTAGGGACCATATTGGGTGGATGGAGATACCATACAGGGATGGCAAGAACCATGTTTGGAAGGGTGAGAGTAGCAACTACCTAGAATTCTTGGACTCCAGGTGGGGGGTAGAAGAAAGGAATTTGGGTAATGGCTTGGGGGACTGTCTCCCAAACCGAGATTTTCCCCTGGAGGTAGGGGGGGATATGGGATAAGTGGTGCAGTGGGGTGCTCATGGAATGCATGGGGTAATAATTTTCCAACCAGTGGAACTTCGATGCGGGTAGGGGCCTCAGTGGGAGGAGTATTGTCTCCAATATTTGTTCCATTAGAAGATACTGCAGACACTTTTGTTGAAGGGTGTAGGAGAGGTGGTGCTCCTTAATATTCCCCCAACAAGGATGGGTCCTTGAAAATTTTGGGACCCATGTCGATGACCAAAAAATTATCTGAGATAGTGAGAATAAGGGGGATAATGTTATCAATGTCGGCAGAATGATTAGGCTCGTAATGTGTGAGTTGGTCGATGGTGACAATTTTCCCATTGTGGGGGGACATAATTATTTGAAACACAGAAGAGGCTACCTCTTTCATAACATACATGTAGCTATGTCCGAACAAGATATTGTAATAAATTGGGTCGTCAATAACTTCAATATCAATGAGAATGGTTTTGCCCCCAATTTCTACAAGGACATTCTGGAAGAGCCCTTCAAGTGATGATGGTCGACCATCATAATATCTCAAGGTGATGGAAGATGGTACTATCTCAGGTGAGCCTAGTTTCTACCATATTACTTTAGACATGATGCATGTGGATGCACCTTCATCGACGATGCATCGATGAACTGTGATGTTCCCAATTTTAATTGGTATCTGAAAAGATACCAGGGCGGGGAGGCGTGGTTATCCACTATCTAGATCAAAGGTGATGAGTCTAGTATCAACTAAGTTGACTACCCCCAAGGAGAAAAACAAGGATTTCCGCTGAGTTGGGAAGGTTTGGAGGACCTCCAATACAGATATAGCTGCAGGAGACTGTGTTAAGTCATCGACCAGATTGTAATTATGGGTTTCCCTAGCATGAGGGTTATGTACATTCCGTTGTAATGACATATGGGGTATACGAGGGTTTGGTTCATTGTTAGGGCATGGATTCATTAATGGTTGTCTAGCTATAGCTGGAGCTACTTATGAGGTGGTTGGGGTAGATTTAGGGGGGACACTGTATTGGCGGAAGAATATCTTCTTCATTGGTAAGCAGGATAGTGTGATCGACTGAATTTCCAGGCTGATTGGGACCTGGGTTTTGATACTGCCCCATTTGGGGTGGATTAAGGTGTACCTCATGTTGGGTATTCATCACACCTTGGTGTGGAATAGGGTTTTGCAAAACATTCAAAGGTGGTTGTTGCAAATACTGTTGTGGGGTCTACTGAGGGGAAGGTGGCGCTGAAGGATGTTTCTCGTTCATGGATTCTTTTGTCCATTTGAAATCAGAAATTTGGGGGAAATGTTGAGTATAATGTCCATACTCACCACAGAAAGTGCAACAAAAGTTATTTTAGAGGTTATTGTTCTTCCCTTGTCATGGTTGATTGTTATTGTTTCCCCATTGGGGGTTTTGGTTTCCCTTATTTTGGTTTCCCCCAATGGGATGGTTTTGTTGGGGGTTATTTCCACCTGGTCCCAAGTTGTTGTTGTTTCAGTTTTTCCCTTTCTTCTTGGCATTATTTGGTGGATGGGACAGATTTTCCATACTCATTTGTTCAAAAGTTTGAAATTGTTGAACAGGAGAGGGTTGAACAAAGTTAACGCTGCCATGTGGTTGTTCTGGTGGAGGATCAATTAGCTGGGGAGGACCAAGAAATGGAAAATATGAATTTATTTGTGGAGATGATCCATATGGTGTGAAATAAGTTGAAGAACTTCCACTACTACTAAGGTTGTATGCGGAGGTAGAAGGTGAACTAGTACTTGGTTGAGATACCAGATGCATCATGAGTACCAGTGAGGGTCCACCCATTGATAGAGGGGGAGAAATAGGATATAACTATTGGTGAGAGGGAGGAGGGTAATAATATGTCCCTCCATATGGTTGTGGATATTTAGGTGCACCATAAGTGTGTGATGGGTGGTCGTAAGGGTTGATATGGTTCATAGAACCAATCAACCCATCTGCAACATGGGACATCCTAGATTTGTCCTGGATGAATGGTATGGGTCTAGGTGCATCCGCAAATATTGTGTAGAAGTAACTTGATTGAGCATAGATGAGATCAAATGGTTGAGCCTTTTTGATGGCCTCTTCTTCTGATTGAGGAAAAGTGGATGTTACATCCTTGGCAATGACAGAGACAAGGGATTTGAGAAACCAATCGAGACGTTGTTCCTTAGTGGTTTCCTCTTTACAGAAACTACATAGCCAACAAAATTCATGGATGTGGTCAGTTATATGGATAGTAGTGTTTTTTTTGAACTCAGAGAGGATTTCTAAGCCAATATCATGACGAACTAGGAGTTGGAAGAAGGAAAAAAAGGCCTTGGCCAATGATTCAAAGGTCACATGGGACCCTGATTTTTCATCCACATACCATTTGGTTGATGAGCCTGTGAGATTTCTTTGAAATAACCTCAAGTGGATGGAATCATCCATGATGATGTTTGAAGAGAACCATAAGTAAAATTTCATAACATGGTTGGTGAGATCTTTCCCCAGTTTTCCTTCAAACTTAGGAATATTTGAAGGTAGTTTGGTAGGCATATTGACCCATGTGGGGTCATGTAAAATGGGATCATTCGTGATTTTGGTCAAATAAGGAATGTTGAGGAATGCCAAGTATGGAATAGGGATATTTGGTAGAGTATTAGTTCCAGCCATTGTATGAGTAGGTAGTGGACATGTCCCTTGAGAGGGATTTGGTGGGGTGGTACTTCTACCTTGAGAAGAAGTTTGATCACCTCCTCCTTGTGAAGGAGAACTAGTGGATGGATCACCTTGGGAATTGGACCCAAGTAAATTTGATCCAAAAATAGTAACACTCATGGGGGTGTGAGATGGTTGACCCGGTGAGTTGGCAGGACTAGGGACTCCTCCTAGAATAGGAGGGAGGTTATGCAAGCATCTAGAACGGTAGGGATTATGTGGGTCCCCTATGGTTTCTGACTAGAAAAAAGTGGATGTGTGCAAATGGTGACAAGAGATAAATAAATGAACAAGAGATTTGTATATTTTGGACCTTCACAAGATAGTATAACTTACAATTTCATGTAATCAAATGAGCATCATACATAAATCAACTGAAAAATAAACAAGCATGTGGATAGGTGGATTTTTTCCATGCGGGGGAACAACAAAAACAAATGCTCGTGTCCTAAAAGACGTATCATCCTTCCTCTCAATTATCACTGGGCTTTCTAATAGCACTCAACAGTGGGGTCTGAAGCCACTGGAAGAGGAATTAGTGAATGTTGAAGTAATCAGTTATAATGAGGGGTAGAGGGTACATATCCTGAAAGAAATGGCGATATTTCCCAATAGCCACACAAAATCTGATCAAGGTGCGATTGCAGCCCACAATCACCACCTGGGTAGATCTCCTAAGTTTTGGCCACTAGATACCTCGATCAAAGTTTGAAATTTAGATTTTTGGCCTTAGAAATGGGTCACGGGTTGGATGCCCTAATAAGAGTTGGGTGACTCAAGGAGGGATGAGCAGAACAACTGGACCTTGACCTTCGACCCTTCACAGGTATCTCCCTGTCTTATGGTGTAGGAATACTTGACTTGGAGGATTTGAAAAGTTCCTTATTTCTCAACTTCTATTGTTTGAAAATGTGAGAAGTTGATAACTAGGGGTTATTTGGATGCCTACCCATGAGATCCTACCTAGACTAAAAATTTCTTTTGGCACCTCCTGTGGAGGAAAATTTAGTGAGTTATTAAAAACAATTAGATGTGGTGGGCCGAGATATTGGAGTCATGGACCAACTGCGTTTGAATTAATTGGTGTGGATAATTTCCAAACAAGTAGTCGAATCTTTCAGAATTCCTTTGGCGAAAACCTACTTCGACCTCCACTATTCTAATAGAAATTAGTGTGTGAGGAGTGGCTTTGTGTGCAAGTAAGTGAAAAGTTTGCCAATATTTTAATAAGTTAAGTGTGAGATTGCAACATGTGGACTTCCTCTGGTCCTTACAAATATTCTTTACATAGCTTACTATGTGTCTTTGGTACAACCTTGCGGAATATTTAAAGCCCTAAAGAACTAGCGATGTGGACATATGGGTACCTACAAATCCTTTAAACTCCCTAAAATATTGTCTATACTAAGAAAGCTTTGAAACTATCCTAGATTGTAGACATGTGGGCATGTGTGTGTCCATTACTTTGATCTTTAAATTTCCCTAGATTGTGATCTAAACTGAGAAAGAATTTTAAGAAACTATCCTAAGATTTGCAACCATGTGGTCATGTATGGGCCCTTACAAAACTTTAAGATTATTTTAAAAAACTAAGAGAAACCCTAGGGGGGCTTTGTCCTCTCCTAATTTTTTTTTAAAGGATATGAAATATTCCTTTAACCACCTTTTTGATTCCTGAGATCACACTAGGGTATGAGGGAAGAGCATACTTGAGGGTTAAAGTTAACTTCTAGTCCCAATTTAAGTGATTTGTGTATGAAAGAAATAACTTCAACTTAAACTTTTACAAGCCAAATGAGCCATCCATGTGGAAAAAAAGAAAAAGAGGAGAATATCGATTATTTTTACCCCTTAAGTATCTATGTTAGCTAATCTTCCTTATGGGAAAGGATTCTAAGTGGAGTGTAGTTTCCTTAGCATGAAAATAAAAATTTGAAGGCTAGGGGCCCTCAAACCATTCATAAAAATCCTTAAAATTTTGAAAAATTGGACTTATGTGTGGGTTACAGTTCTGACAGGCACACAGAGGGCACAAAATGTGCAGAGCAATGAGTCATTTTTCACGCAAAGTGCACGTCTGTGGGCAGGAAAGCCACATACTTCCTATCACACGTTGGGGGAGAAATTCCAAGTGAAATACTCCTTCCCCAACTCTGAATTTTGACTTTGGCATGTTGGGATAGGCCGGTTTTGGTATCTTCAAGACAAAAAAATCAAAATGAAGTGCTCTCAAGCCTCAAATAGGGAGGAATTTTATACTGTTCCCCAGTATGGTCTCCAATCTATTGTGTTGTTTTTTTCACTTGGGTGAACAAAACAACAACAATTGCATGTCTAGATAAGCCTGCTAGACAAGAAAAAAGTTTGTGAGTGGGTTAGACAAACCAAACACATATGAAAACAAAGAAATACAACTAAAAAAACTTAGAAATAAATGTTAGAAATATTGAGAAACTTAGAACCATGAAAATCAAACAATGACCAACATAATGCTACCAATGGATCAATAGATTACTAGAAAAAACACCATAGAGAAGTTCAGGGACTTATGAGTCCCCTCTTCCTCGTTGGGAAGGCTCTTGAGTTCCCTAATTGAGATCTCTTTTCTTTAAAATGGAAGAAATGGAAAATGGTGAAGAAAAACAATGCCTATTCCCTCAATAGGTGAGTGGAATGGCCTATTGAAATGGTGCTTGAAGGCTTCAAAGAGAAAAGAGGATTCTCAAGGAAGAATTCTTCCAGCATAACAATACCTTGAAGATCTTATTTTCTTAGCACACCCATGGCTCTTATTTATATCATCCATACATGGAAAAATGTAATTGGTTCATAGTGTGAACAAGGGACCTTTTAGGGCACCCTCTAGACCTTGACCAACCTCTGAGCTAGATTTCACTCAGATATGAGTGTAAAATCATGTTGGGGGTCAAACCAGAAGTGGTTGAGGGGCCTACAAGATACATAAATGTGTCGTTCATAGAAGTGCACATCTTTTCTCATACACAGTCATGCATTTTTTTCATAGTGTGTGTTGAGGCCTGTGTTGGCCTGTGCACTCTGCGCACTATGCACGCGCTCCCTTTGGTGATTCTACACACTTGATTTTTGACCCCAATTACCTATTTTTTTTCCTTTTTTGGTGGACTTAAGTGTTGTAGGTGGACTAATGTCTACTGGCATTGATGTTTTCTTTAACCATTTGTGTGCAATGTTGCAGACAATTTTCGAGTGATAACACATATAAAACTAAATTCCATGTAGCTTTCCATGATAGTCTTTTCCCACCTTCGATGTTAGATTCAATGGATGATTGATATTTCCATGGGCAGGGATGATTTTAAGGAGGGAAATTTATTTTAAAATGTAGAAAAATTGGCAAATCTTACTAATCCTTCATATGACAACTATAAATGTTTGGCGATATTTTTGTAAAAATATTCAAATTTCTAAGGATTTGATATTATTTGTATA
>ML801105.1:59924-86152 GCA_009831015.1 Picea engelmannii | reverse complement strand
ATGTAAATGGAAGGAAATGTGTAAAGGAGGTCTCAAGTTTGATTCTCACCCCGATTTACTTGTGCTCCATTCTTGCAGGATGCACAGAGCACTTGGGGTTATAGTGGTAGCGAATGGGTATCGAGTACGAGAACCGCGAGTACGAGAATTGTGAATTGTTGATTCCCCCAGTTAAAAAAAAAAAAAACTACCAAATTTCTCATCCCTGTTAAATCCTATTTCCTATTGATTAGATCTTTGATAAATTAAGTATATACAAAAATCCATGTTTAAATACATGGATACACAAATACATTAAGTATATACATAAATGCCTAGTCACTATCATGTTGGAAATTAATAAGAAAGAAAGAACGAAATACACCTATTTCCTATTGATTAGATCTTTGAGAAATTAAGTATATACAAAAATCCATGCCATTATAATTTTGTAGTTAAGCGTGCTTGGAATAGATTAGTATTGGGATGGGTGACCATCCGGGAATTCATAGTGTTTTAAATGCCTATGGCCTTTTATAAACTTAAATCAATTTATCCCACATGCATCATGGGAATTGTTCTCCTTTAAACAGGCAATGGAGTGTGATGTAAAGCTTGTTGTGAATGAAGCATAGCCAACATCTCTTTATTTTCAGAGATAAGCTACCCCATTCTGTCTATTTATGTTCTATAATGATTTTCTATCTTATTCATTAATAGAAGTTGGGTTTCACTCTGTTTTTGTGTTCTCTGATATATTTTTGTTTTTGTCTCATTTTGTTCTCAGCATAATCCATATCAGTGTTATAAGAGAAGTTTGCTCCTTGTCTTTTCTCAAAGAAAGTCTCCGACGAGGTCAGGGTATAGAGATTTGAGTCTTGAGCTTGAGGAAAACCACTCTCGCCAAACCAAGTGACCTCCCATGGAAGAAGAAAAGAGAGATGGCAGAGAAAGAGATCATTTCAATATGTTGCTCGAGGAAGCCCTCCTACAACAAAGGAACGAGATGATGGAAAAATTCACTTAGATCCTTTGACGACTAAGGAATATTCGAAAAGAGCCATTTTGTAGGTGCGACACCCTTCAAGGTACAAGTCAATTTTTATATCCCCTTATTTTAAGGCAAGATAGATGCAGATGATCTAGAAAAATGGTTGAATCTGCTAGAAGGTTATTAATTTGTCCAAAAGATGCGTGACACTTAAAAGATCACCTTCACACTCCTTAAATCCCTTCCCCATGTAAAATCTTGGTAGGAAGGTTACTGGGAGAGGTACACTGCGAATGAATATACACCATTCGAGAGAGAACCCACTTGGGAGGCCTTTGTAGATGCCCTAAAGGAGGAGTTATACCATGTTAGAAACTATGATGACTAGTACATGAGATGGACAACTATGCGTCAGAAAAGAGACCTAGAGGTGTCAGATTACACTAACATATTCCATACCTTGTGCCCAACGTTGGGTATCAAAGACTCTGAGAAACACCTAGTTTTGAAGTATCGCAGTGGTTTGAAAAGGTACATTCAAATGGAGATGGATTTATTGGAAATATCCTCATTGGGAGTTGCTTGTCGCTATGCAGTGAAAATTGAGAAAAAATTCAGGAAGTGGAGTAAGAGAGAGTTTGGTTTGAAAATACACCACAACATAAGCATGGCAAAGGAAACCCTAACTCACAAAACAAAGGACATATAAAAAAGGAAGTCCAACATCAATAGATCTAGTCCAAGATATAGATAAAGAAGGGTAACAAGAAGTTTAGGAAAGACACCGAAAAGTGGTGTGAGTTCCAAAAAACCCCCTAGCACAACACTAATGAATGTCACTCGAAATAGTCATTGGTGGATGAAGCTCAAAGAAAAAGAATAAGAACATGACTCGGAATTTGATTTAGAGCACAATAAAGGGAAATAGATCATTGATGCAGAACCCACTGCTACCATTATAGCCACAAAAATACAACTAGAAGAACCAAAGGAGATTGAGGAGGGGGAGCACCTCTTCCACTCGTAGATGTGGGTAAAGGGGACCCCACTACATTTCATTGTTGAAAAGGAGATTCAGAAGAACTTGATCCCAACTAAGGTTTTCAAGAGATTTATGTTTCCAACGATGCCACACCCCCAACCATAAACCATCGAATAGTTCAGTTGGGGATGAGACATTCGTGTTAGCTAGTAGTGTTGCCTATCCTATGGCATCAAGACCTTCAACGATGAGGTAGTGTTTGATGCTTCCCCACTTGAAGTCTATGATTTTATTTTAGGATAACCATATATGTGGAAATGTCACACTATCTATGAGTCTCAGCCCTGTAGTGTCATTGTTACTCTAGGAGGTCAGCTCTATAGGGTACCAGAGGTAGTTCTGACCATTGTCTCGAAAAAACAATGCCACAAGTAATCTCTCATACCAAAATTTTTATCCTCTTCATGATCCAGTTAGAAGGTAAACAGAAGGACACTACAACCACTACATCCTTAGCGCAAGACATTCCTATCCAACAAAAGCAAGTCCAAAGATTGTAGAAGAGCACACATATATTCTTTCTTCACCTACAAGGGTACCTCCACACTACCTAATCCATCCAAGCTATACTAGAGCCCTTCATATCTCTATTGGAAATTATCCTTATTAGGTGTGCTTGGGGTTCCAACCATTACCCCCCATTGATATAACTCTTATTGTTTCATTTTCACTAACAAAGTCCTCCCATACTCAAAGCAAGGAAGATCATCCAGCTAGATGTGTTGAACGGATCGAACACCTCCAACAGGTTCATGACACCCTTCCACATGCAAAGTACAAGTAGGACATGTACTTCAACAAGGCAAGTGACTTGCCAAGGTTCAGATTTAGCAGAAGTTTCCCCATCTCCCAAGGGAACTTGACGTAATGGGGACCATTGCTTCCTAAGGGGGGAGGATTGATCGAGGTGGATCTCAGTGGCCATACACCTTTTCCACTAAATCAACATTTTGAGCCTATGGTTTTGATAAACTATGATAGTCACCCTTTTGATGGGGAATGGAGTGTAATTCCATCTTCATTTACTGATTACAGACATCATGTAATGATTTCCTAGTGGTCTTATGTACATGCCTACAACATAGCATTAATTCATTGGATCCCATTAAAACTCTTCAGTTAAGTGCACTCGGGCTAGAGTAGTACTAGGATGGGTGACCATCTATGAATTCATAGTGTTTTACATTCTTATGAAATTTTATAAACTTAGACCAATTTATCCCACATGCATCATGGGAATTGTGAAGATTTTCAGGTCCTATCAACTTGCCTATTGGGTATGTCTTTGACCACAGTTAGGCTCTAAGTTTTAACTCCCAAATGTAGTATATGTTGTTGTTTTATAACAACCAACAGTCCAAGAGTTTCTTGTTGATTTGTTATGGTTATATTTGCGATTTTGGGTGCTCTAGCATGTAGTTTTAGTGACCAGATGTTAGCAAATGCATACCAAAATAAATATAACACACCTATAGATATTTATAGCTGAAAATAAACAGATTTAAGAGACTAACACATGCATTTTTGTACACGCGTATTTTTGGTCAACATAACCCTGGATAAAACCCCCCCCGGGGGAAACCAGTTTGGGATATCTATCTATATGATGATGATCAAAGAAAGAGATACAACAAGTAATGAAATACAATGAAACCTGTATACATAGCAAGCTCCTCATGAGCTGTGCTACAAGAACAAGAGAAAGAAGTGCCCAAACTGTGGTGCACCCTCTCCCTTTGTTGCCCTCTGCATTGAACTAAAGCGCCCTATCTCATCTGTAACCCAATGAAGAAATCCCTCCATAGGAATGTGCTCTCCTGTGATGTCTCTCCACTGAAACTGTTAGAGCTCGAATCCTCCAAGAAGATCTGCTACTAGGTAGTTTCTAGTCCTCTCAACATGTGTTCCCTCCTCCTAGCAGAAATGATCACCATAAATAAACAGAGCCAGAAACTGAATGTCTCTCTCCACAGAAATAAGCGCCCAATCTCTCCTCTCCCTATGAATCAGACCTCATCTCCATCTAACAAGTCCTCCTCCTATGATGAGCATATGAAGGATAATAAATGCACCCTCCTCTCCTAGATGCACCCCTCCTCCATGAAAATGATCCCTCTTAGAAATGGAAGCTATGGCTCCATGGAAATACTCTCCATGCAAGCTCAAACCAACCACAATTGTCTCCTCAAGCTCTCAATGGTTTTGATCAAACCCTCATGAAGTGTGCCCTCCTTCTCCTCAAGAAATGTGCCCTCCTTCTCTTCTCCAAAACTCACAAGTGAAGAATGAGTCTCCAAAAATACCTTTACCCTCTCTTTAGCCTCTTTGATCCAACCCTAAAAGATCAATGGCCTAGATTAGATCTAGACAAGTCTAATCAATGGGTAAGATCTCATCCTAAAATCTCACTAAGGAAACCCACTTTCTTTAGTTGCTTTATGTCTATTAGTTCACCCACATTATGAATTAATTGTCACTTTATGACTTAAGTGACATATTTCACTTTTGACTTAAAACCCCTAAGTCAAAGTGAAATTAGAATCATAAAGTAAAGTATAAGGATAATAGTCTTCCCCCTTTGTGCTTAGAGACTCATAAGCACATGGGGACCACTCTCCAAGGTACCCAAATCTCAACACTCCCTCTTACCGAGGAAAGTGCTCATCACCACCAATCCATCCCTGCAGAGGACATGGTTTCCTCCTGGCATATGCTCGATGAGTATGGTTGTACCCTGATCGCTAAAAGTGGACTCTGCCACAGATCTACTCAATATGTATGATCTATAAATGGCATTGACTCTCCATCTATCCAAGATCACCTAGATCTCAGCATCACACTGAAGATCTCCACCTTGGTCTCCCACCAAGGATTTCCTCCTACTCCTGGCATCTCACCAAGAGTCACTACTCTTGGCATCTCACCAAGAGTCATCAACTTGGCCTCTCGCCAAGTCACCTCCACCTGAAGTGGATCCAGAACCTGATCTGCCAGTCTCATAAGCTATGTGAGGCTCAAGCCTTCATGGTGCCCTGTTGGTCCTCCTCATCAACATCTGATGCACTAAAGTTGTAGCACCAACTCTCTGTCTACTCAGGTGCTTTGAAACTATAGCTATACTGGGTGGACCAGTCACCCACTCTAAAGATGTCCAAGCACACTGAGTCTGATCTCCCTCTGAATCACTATTATGCGTCAGGCGGTCCTCATCAACACTGTCTCCCCAACTAATGTTGGATGGTGTAATAGCAGATAAAGTAGTAATGAATGCACACTCTCTGGCAAACTAATCACTGAACGCTATCTCCTCTGATGTCGTTGCTAATAGATCCTGCTACTGCTTCTTCTTCTTGGGACACTATCCTGCATAGTGACCCATCTCTCCACAAGAAAATCATCTCACTTTTCTCATGTCTCTCCTCTGCCCATTGTTGTTGCTGCTCTCTCCTCCTTGTGGTGGGGCCCCAAACTTGGGACCCTACCGACCTCCATGGTCGGTCTTCTTCTTGCCCTTTGTCCAAAGAGCAAGATCCTCAACACCATAAACTGTCTGATGTTGTTGTTGCTATTTTCCAGAAGCCTCGACTGCAAGTCTAATATCCTACTGGAGGAAGTCATCTCACATCCTCTCCCATGTAGGCATGACCTCCCTGGAAACAATGCCCCGTAAAAATGGACCCCATAGTTTGGTGAAGCTATTCATAGCTTGCCTCACCAAAGAGTTAGGGTTCACAACCTCTCTAACAGCTGCAAGCTCGTCTCTGATCTGTGTGTATCTACCAAGGAATGAAGTAACTAACTCATACTCGAGCATGTGAATGCCCATGATTCGGTCATGAAGAACCATCTTCTGGTTCTCATTAGATATCTCATACAACTTTCATAGAGATGCCCACATCTCATATGCACAAGTCTTCCCAGTCAAGTGGGGAATAATGTGATCTCTCACAACATCACAAATGATCCTCTTTGCCTTGTTGTTCCTCTTCCTAAACTCTGCCACCAAGATGGGTGCAGTGACAGGAATAGGAGGAACAACTACCTCGACTATGTCTCATTGCTCGAGGTCCTCTAAGACAAAGACCATCCTTGCCTTCCAAGGTGACCAATTGGTAGCCCCAACTAGCAGTTCCTCCACACGCATCTAAGACACTGACATGTCTGCCAACTGTGCTCACTCTGATACTCCCAATGCAAAGGAATGTTGCCTCACTCCTATCAACACATGTGTGAAAAGAGGCAAGCAAATCCACGACCTCACTCCTAGTCAGTAGGTCTAAAAAGAGGTCATCAACTACAGCCTCACTCCTGTCCATGTAGGTGTGAAAAGAGGTTGTCCACAAGTGCCAAAAACTGCCCAACTTTCCTCTGCAAAAATCTTCCCTCTAACAACCACTGAATGAGTCAATGGCTATCCATAAAAATCTGCCAAGAAGATGTATATGATAACCAACAAAATGTTGTCCCAACTGCTCAAATTTTCAGCCACCTCTGCTCTGATACCATGAATATTTTCAGGTCCTATCAGCTTGCCTACTGGGTCTATCTTTGACCACAGTTAGGCTCTAAGTTTCAACTACCAAATGTAGTATATGTTGTTTTTTTATAACAGCCAACAGTCCAAGAGTTTCTTGTTGATTTTTTATGGTTATATTTCTGATTTTGGGTGCTCTAGAATGTAGTTTTAGTGACCAGATGTTAGCACATGCATACCAAAATAAATATAACACACATATCGATCTTTACAGCTAAAAATAAACAGATCTAAGAGACTAACACATGCATTTTTTTACATAGGTATTTTTGGTCAACATGACCCTGGATAATTTGTTTATATAATGGTGATCAAAGAAAGAGATACAACAAGTAATGAAATACAATGGAACCTGTATACATAGCAATCTCCTCACGAGCCTTGCCACAAGAACCAGAGAACGAAGTGCCCAAACTATGGTGCTCCCTCTCCCTTTGTTTCCCTCAGCACTGAACTAAAGCGCCCTAGCTCATATGTAACCCAATGAAGAAATACTTCCATAGGAATGTGCTCTCCTATGTTGCCTCTCCACTGAAACTATTAGAGCTCGAATCCTCCAAGAAAATATGCTACCAGGTAGCTGCTAATCCTCTCAACATGTGTGCCCTCCTCCTAGCAGAAATGATCACCATAAATAAACAACGCCAAGAATTGAATGTATCTCTCCATAGAAACAAGCGCCTAAGCTATCCTCTCCCTATGCATCAGACCTCATCTCAATCTGGCAAGTCCTCCTCCTCTGATGAGCATATGAAGGATAATAAATGCACCCTCCTCTCCTAGATGCACCCCTCCTCCATGAAAATTCTCCCTCTAAGAAATGGAAGCTATGGCTCCATGGAAATACTCTCCATGCAAGCTCAAACCAACCACAATCTTCTCCTCAATCTCTCAAGGGTTTTTCTCAAACCCTCATGAAGTGTGCCCTCCCTCTCCTCAAGAAATGTGCCCTCCTTCTCTTCTCCAAAACTCACAAGTGAAGAATGAGTCTCCAAAAATACCTTTACCCTCTCTTTAGCCTCTTTGAGCCAATCGTTAAAGATCAATGGCCTAGATTATATCTAGACAAGTCTAATCAATGGTTGAGATCTCATCCTAAAATCTCACTAAGGAAACCCACTTTCCTTAGTTGTTTTATGTCTATTAATTCACCCACATTGTGAATTAATTGTCACTTTATGAATTAAGTGACATATTTCACTTTTGACTTAAAACTCCTAATTCAAAGTGAAATTAGAATCATAAAGTAAAGTATAAGGGTAATAGTCTTCCCCCTTTGTGCTTAGAGACTCATAAGCACATGGGGACCAATTTCCAAGGTACCCAAATCTCAACAAATTGTTCTCCTCTCACTCTCTCATATATAATTGAGGTGAAGGAGGCCCTTTAAGTGGGGAGTGGAGTGTGATGTAAAGCTTGTTGTGAATGAAGTGTAGACAACATCTCTTTCTTTTCATAGATAAGCTACCCCATTTTGTCAGCATATTGGCATTTCAAAAACACCTTTTTGCGCTTCACCTTCTAGAGTTAGGGTTTTGTACCTTTAGAGTTCTTTTATGTTAAAAGGACATCCTTTTGGCCTCTTGTATGATTTTTTTTTCAAATGAGCATAGTCACCATATCTCTCTTATGAGATAGAATCCATATCAAAGTATTTCTTGATGCATAATGAAAATGACAATTTTACTAATCTAATCAATGAAAGGCACTCCATATCAATGAAAGGCACTATTGTTACCCATGATTTTGGTCGTCATGATGATGTATTGATGATGGTGTACTCAGGCTCTTCATAAGAATTTTAGCCTGAGAAAAGTTACCTTCATCTCTTCCCAGAAAACTCATTTTTGAAGAAGGTTCGCAGGCTGCTAGTATATTTGGGTGCGAGAATGCCTGATTCTCGCAGGCTACCTTAAGCCAGGGTGTGAACTTCTCGCACTGTGTTGAACAACTAGGGTGTGAACTCTTCCTAAATCATGGAAAAAGATGAATTCTCGATGTTTCTAGAAGGGAATCTTCTAGAAGGATGGGTTGGCATTCGAATGGTTATCCTAGTACTGGATTCCCTGATATTTTGGGATCATTCTTATCCAATTAACTAATTCATTCTCTCCTATATAATGAGGGAATTCTCATGGAAAAGGTTAAGCAAGATTCATTAGAGAATTGGTGAAAGAATTGTGTGAAGGATTGAGCTTGAACAACAGCTTGAAGACTCCAGCAAGTCTATCAAAAGGAGTTGATCTTCTTCATGAAAAGATTGAGCAAGTGTGTGTGTCAGAGCCAAGATCCATCGAAAAGAAGTTTGCAACATCAAGGCTCAGGTTGTAATCTTTACTTTCAATTAATATGATACAGTGGCATGTCCCTTTCCCATAAAGATATTTCCACTTTATTGTGTAATTCCTTGATCATACACATAGGTTGACTGTTGAATAGATTGTGCTATCTTCACTTTGGTTGGTTTGTGTTGTCTTGGTCTTGGCTGCACGAGAGCACTGGAGCAAAGCGGGAACAACAAAGACCATAGGAAGCGATAATAAGGTATGTTATTTGTTCTTGTCTCCTAGTTAATTCAATGGTCAAAACTTAGGGAAAGAGTCATGTCATGTCTTGCTTTGTTCTAGATCCAGGTGGATCTAGGGAGATCTGTTAGTGTCCGCACCTACCGATTAATCCAATAACAAAATTAGCAACTCCACTGGGGATCATCCCATTTTCTTTGTGGCTTTTGGTGTTTTTCTGTGGCCATTTTCTCTTGGTTCACTTTTCTCCTTACCTATCAATCTCTGAGTCTTCAGGATATCTTGATAGATCCTCTGGGTCCAAAGGCCTTTTCAAATTTTGCTTCATTTTCAAAAAATTTGACTAGTTTCAGAGGTTCTCGCACTGCACTTCACTGTAGCCTGCGAGAATCCACAGAGTTCGCACTCTGCCTTTAGGTTGCAGTGCGAGGTTCTCGCACTTTGCTCTAGGGCCACCTGCAAGAATGCCTAATTCTCGCATTGTGTAGTATTGCCAGCCTGCGAACCCTTTTTTTCAAAATTTTGGACTTGAGTTTTGGCATCTTCAACTGCCCAAATCAGTCTAGGTGCCTCATAAGAGTTTCTTGGACCATTGATTGATGTTCTTCTTGTCTTCATTTTCGTGCATGAACAGTCTTAGGATTGCAAGCCTCTTCTTGTCATTTTTGTCTTAACTTTCGTTTCTTGACTTTTCTTGGCAAAATCATTATCTCTGATATCAGAATCTGAGTGTGTTTGAATAGTTAAGAACCAGTGATTGGTTGAAAGTTGAGTTTTCTTGGTCTTTTCTCATTTTCTTATTGTTTGAAAGATCATTTTTCTTATGCAATTGAAAAGACTATATTGGTTTGCTTTTTATTTTTGTTTTCATTGAAAGAGTGGATTGGGTTTTTATCATTTCTTGTTCATTGGTTTTTGATTTTTTGTACTCTCATTAGCATGGTGAGGGTCGTTTTTGAAAAGTGAACAAAATTTTTTCTTTCAAAAAATCATTTTTGTCTTCGAAAAAATTGAAAATCAAATTGTTGAAATTGTTGAAAAAGAAGCAATAGAGTATTGTTCTTTGATGTGTGATTTGTTGCATTTGCATTTGAAAGGAAATTTTTCATTGTAGTTCAAGGTTGATCTGGAAAACTTTCTCTTTCCCTCCCATACATAGGATTCATTGAACAAAAAATGATACATTTCATTCTCATCCATGCCTTGTTGGGTCAGAGTCATACAACATAAGTTTCATCCCCGTTTCCTTTGAGTAAACAACAGCTCTTAATAACACTGCATAATCATAAAATTTATCTAGTAACCCTTTTCTAGGGCTCTATTACACCAACATTTAGCTAGGCTAGCGCTTTGGAGTAGGAAGAGAGATACACTCTCCAAAAGCTCAAAACACATAATAGCATCTTGTGTTAGGGAGTGTTAAATTCCATTTGCAACATCTTGTCCTGGGAAGCCCTTCTCACAAAAGGGTTAAACATGAGGTCACATTGATATTGGTAGAGTTACTCACCCTGCTTTGTTGATATCAGTGTAGAGTTTGCACGTATTACGGGGATCACTCGGAGGTATACCCACAATGATGAGTGGAAGCCTTTTGAGTTGATTCCGGGCTAGATACCCTGCCCTTGTGTGTGGATCGGACTGTCGACTGTCCCCCCTGGATTTATTGTTGTTGGTGGTGACCTTAGTGGCCTATCTCTCTAGGTTCTTACCCGAGGTGACTGTGGAGGGGAAAGTCTTCACGGTACCTAGAATTGACGTTGACCAAACTCACTCGGGCTCCTTGGAGGGTATACCCACGATTATGTGTGGGAGCTTACACCAAGGTGTAAGTCCGTTAAGTAGGTCGTCAGCATAAATTTTCCACCCTAGCCCCGCCCCTTCTCATCTCGTTGTTGCGACGTTGGATTTCATCACCAACTAGTGGCTTCAAAATTAGAAGGCCTTGTTTGCTTGGTGATTGCTTCCTAGATTTTTGTTTATTAGCGCGTGTTGTTTGTTTCTCGAATTTGACCATAGGATTTTCTTCGTGAATATTGTCACTTGTTTACAATAGCTCCTCCATGTTGTTCACGTAGAATGCAGGGTTTATCTCCAGAGCATATGGACGGTTTTCAACCCTTGCCTACAAGTACACCTGAGGGCTCTCCTCGGCAAAGTGAAGCCACAGTCATCACCACACCACAAGTGGAATGAACTGACTCTCTAGAACATTTTTGAATTACAAATACTTGAGATGAATTTCGAATTCGCCCCGATTCTGAGAGACCTTTTATGCGAGCAAACTCTTCCGGAGACTTAATTATTGTGTATTCTGGATCTCCATCTGGACTTGGGGACCAAGATCCTTTTTGGTCTATGGGCGTTTTTCGATAGGACCTTTTTGGTCCAGGTTCACTTGTGATTTCTGAGATCAACCCACCTGTAATTTCTGAAATCTCTGATACAGAGACAGTACCGGTAACTACCACTTATCACTTTACCATCCCTGCCGAAATGGCCCATCTTGCAACTACTATGAGTGTTCCAACCAGGTTTTCTACGGTTCGTCTAGCTCCCATAAATACACTGCGAACGCCCAACGTCCCCATGACACTACCACCTAGATACCATGCATTGAATGCTTCCATTCCTACTCCTGCGCAAACTCCATCCGGCTCTCCTAGTGGTCCTTCTTCTTCTGGGCACTTTCTTCCTAGTTTTGTTCCGACACTCCCTCAATTTCCTTTTGGAGGACCTTCTTCGTCTTCTACTAGAAATCCTAATCCTAGTGGTGCTATTCCATCATTCACTCCAAATTACCAGTTTCTGGTTGGTGGACAATTTCACCAAGGTGGTATGACACAACCCCCTTTCAGTGGGCAAATTCCTTTTGGAACGCAAGTCCAAATAGGAACACAACCCCCAATTGGAACATTACCTCCAATTGGAACACCACCTTCGATGGGAGGACCAACCCCACCTTATGGGAAAAACATACCTCCATCCTTGGCCCAGTATTGGAATCAGTTGATACAAAATCCTTCTCAATCGACTCGGGGGCAGCAATTTCCAGCTGCGTCAGTAACACCCCCTAACATGGGCCAACCATACCCTAGTTCATTCAATCCCATTTGGGGGGCGAATGCTCAAACTCAAGCCCCTGTTCCAGGGTATACTCCTATGAGCTACTATCCTCTCCAACCACAACCGAATCTTCCTGGGTCTTCACACTATATGCAGATTGCATATGGTCCTACTGGTTTTCCGACAGGGCTTCCTCCCCAAAGCCACCAGTACCCACAAGTGAATCGAAAGTTACCCTTTCTTGCCACTTTGGATTTGCCGGATTTGTCACGGATTTTAAATGATCCTATTCATCACTCTCCCCAATGGCATGTTATCCCAGCCAAGCTTCCATCGGACATTCCTAAATTCAATGGCAAAGTGGGAGAGGATCCAAACAATCACGTTATGACTTTTCACCTATGGTGTTCATCCAACTCGTTGATGGATGACTCTATTCGTTTACATCTTTTTCAATGAACCCTTATTGGTTCTGCTGCGAAGTGGTATATTGAATTGCCACGAGGTTTCTTCTCTGATTTCAACAACTTAGCTATGGATTTCCTTACGCATTACCAGTTACTGATATGTTATGATATGGGGACTGAGATTTTGACTTCCTTCAAACAGACTAAAGGCACTCATATATCTGATCACATCCATGAGTGGCGAAGGAGACGACGTCTCATTAAACTTAAGCTTCCCGATCAGTTACTGGTAGAATGGTTTACAAAATCATTTGTGAACGAAATCAGTAAGGACATTTCCATGGGTGGCATAGTCACAGAAGAGTAAGCTATAAGTCGTGCTCAATATCTTGACCTCATTTACTCACAAACGGAAACCCTTTACGATTTACTACTTGACTTACCTCGTCCTAATACTTCCAACACTTCAACTACTCACGAAAGAGCAGGCTATAAGTCGTGCTCAATATCTTGACCTCATTTACTCACAAACAGGAACCCTTTACGATTTACTACTTGACTTACCTCGTCCTAATACTTCCAGCACTTCAACTACTCCATCTGCCTCGCATGCAGCTGATGGTGTGATTGGCTCTTCCCAAGCCCAACCACATTCCATGTCAAGCGTCAACCCTAAATATGCTTCTTCTAATGTTCAAAATGCTCCATCTCCTGCCACTCCCATTGGCAAGACTTCTGAGGTAAATTCAGTCCAATCTACCCGAGCCGATAAAAACAAATCTAAAAAGGGGAGAGGCAAGAATAAGGAGGGAAAAAATAATTCTCAAGCAAAGCAAACCAAAACTACCCCTGTTGACGATCGAGATAAGCGCAAACCACGATACCCTTGTCTTATCTGTGGTGATGATCACTACATGAAGGATTGTCCACGATGTGCCGAGGTCACAAAGTTCCTTCAAGGAGCTCCAAAACCACCTGCACCGGCCGTTTTGTCCCAACCCTTCCCATCTCAACAACAGGCTCAGTTGGTCATCCCCGACCAACCCTCTTCTTCTACTACATCATATGTTTTGATGTGTACTCGCGATTCTAAGCAAAACAATGTTGCACTCACTACTCGAGCCAAAGATTATTCTCCCTCTAAGGAGATGGTTGATGACTTACCTCCTTCCTTGGTACAACCCTCTCTCGTGACTCCACCTACCAACAGTCCTCTTCATCTTGAATGACCGAGCCTCGACACAGTTCTACGATCCCCCCCAAAGGGCGTCGTTCAGAAATCGACTTTCAATCCTCATGCTCATGTTGCCCAGAACTACAACATTGTTGAAGATCTGGCTCAAGCACCTTCTACGATGTCATCCCTTGAAGTCCTTCAAACTTGTCCCACACAACAGAATAAATTGTTGAAAGCTATCGGTGGAATTGACCCGACAGATACGAATTTAATAATCTTTGACTTGGAAGATCACATTCCAAGGTTACCCCCTCAACTTGCGTTCCAAATCCAAGTAGTTGTCTCCGAAAAAAACATTTGTCGAACTGTTATTGATGAGGGTGCCTCGACTTGTGTTATGTCTCTTGATTGTTCAAAAGCCATTGGCTCTCCTTCTTTGAATGAATCCCAGAACACTCTTAAAGCCTTCAACGGCTCTGGTTTTAAGCCCTACGGTGTCCTTCCTTCATTTCCCATCACATTAGAAGGTACAACGGTCCAAGTCGAAGTGGAAGTTTTTTACGCTCCCCTTGATTATAATCTTTTGCTTGGTTGCAGCTGGATCGATTCCATGCGCGCTATTGTGTCGACACTTTTTCATGTAGTACGCTTCCCTCATCAAGGAAAGGTTGTTACTATCAACCAACTAGCCTTCTTTAATTCTGATACCCGTACTGGCAACGTACTGTTTATTGCTAAAACCCCACCGGGTTATGAGAACGTCGGTGTAGGCCTTTTAAAGGACTCCTCGTTAATGGGTACTTTCCCCATTCCACTGCCTGATGTTCCACACTCGTCTATTGCTTCCATTAACATGATCTCCGTCGTGCCTCATGAACTTCCTGCGTCTCACGACCCTTGGATTGTCCCTGACCCTGGAGATCATCTTCGTTTCGGTGACGAAATGTCGTTAAGTCCAGTTGAATCCACCTATCAGGCCATTCAATCGGCAACACCTTCTACCCCCTCTCTTGATGAGTTGTCTCTCGATCCTTTTCATGTCATTTTTCCCACTGACGAGATGATCATGTCTATCATGGAGGACATCCCTTGGGATGATGGGCATCATCATTCCATCCTTTTTCTGCAGCAACATACTCTTGAGAACTATCAACGGATTTCGACTCTGTCGACCGTTGTTTTCATCTCAACCGTTCTCGAGACTACACACGATGTGTTTGCCGAAGGGAACTTAAGCAATATTTCGCTCACTATTCCCATTGACATATCCATCAAACCTGGGATTGTTGAAAATGTCCCTATTGGAGCTTCGTGTTCTTCCAACGAAATCGTCACCTATACGTCCCTTTTTAAAGAATTTCATGACATCTTCACCTGGAGCTACGAAGAAATGCCAGGTATCGACCCTGCGATTTTGATACATGAGATAAAGACATACCCCGGCGCTAAACCCGTTCGGCAATGCCTTCGTCTAGTTCACCCATGTAAAGCGGTTGCTATCAAACTCGAAGTCGAGAAACTTCTTAAAGCCGACTTTATTTATCCGGTGGCTCTCACAGACTGGGTTTCCAATCTTGTCCCGATTGAAAAGAAACAAGGTACCATTCGTGTATGCGTTGATTATAGGGATATCAACAAAGCTTGTCCAAAAGACAACTTTCCTACCCCCTTCGTCGATCAGATTGTCGATGATTACGCCGGAAGTGAAATCTTCTCTCTCATGGATGGTTTCTCTGGCTATAATCAAATCAACATTGTTCCTGAGGATCAACATAAGACTGCTTTTAGTTGTCCTTGGGGTACTTTTTCCTATCGGAAACTTCCTTTCGGTCTTAAGAACGTTGGCGCAACTTTTCAACGCGCTATGTCTTATGCTTTTCATGATATCAAGCACATCATTCAACCCTATTTGGATGATTTACCCACTCATTCTATTCACAGAGTCAATCACCTGAGCCACCTCCGAGCCATTTTTCATTCGGTGTCGGTTCTACCATATACGTTTAAATCCTCATAAGTGCATTTTTTGCGTGGAATCTGGCCGTCTTCTAGGTTTTATCGTTTTGCATCAAGGGATCTGAGTGGATCCTTTAAAGGTTGAAGCGATCCTTAATCTCCCTCCTCCTTCTACACTTTGTCAGTTGCAAAGTTTGCAGGGGAAAGCAAACTTTCTTCGTCATTTTATCCCAAATTATGCCGAGATAACTCGTGGATTTATGCGGCTATTAAAGAAAGATTCAGAGTTCGTCTAGGATACCATTGCCAACAATACTTTTGAAGCTTTGAAGTTGTCTCTAATGCGAGCTCCGCTTATCTTTCGCCCCGATTACAGTCGCGATTATTTCCTTTACCTTGCTGCCTCAGATTACACCATTGGCATGGTTCTCGTCCAAGAGGATGATGCTCATGACGAACATGTTATTTATTACTTGAGTCAAAATCTCACGCCGACTGAAATCAAGTATCAACATGTTAAGAAACTAGCCGTGTCTTCCGTCCAACGCTTCCGGCATTATATCCTCTCATGCAAGACTACGGCGATTTCCCATTGCAACCCTATGCAACACATTCTGACACGTCAATTGCTAGGGGGAAAGTACTCCAAGTGGATTGTGATACTCCAGGAGTTTGACTTGGAATTCGAACGTGCCAAGTCCAAGAAGTCCTTAGTTTTTGCTGAGTTGATATGCGACTTTCCCCATTCTACAACAGAAAATGTAGCAGCTGATTCATTACCCGATGAGTCGCTTTTCCTTATTAGCACTAATGATCTTTGGTATGGGGATATCATTATATATATCCAAACCCAGACTTTCCGGCCAACTTTGTCCAGTACTGAACAACGTCGCATCCGATACCAAGATCGTCAATACATTATCCTCGGGGATACTCTTTATCGTCGGGGGATTGACTCTGCTTTTGGATGTTGTCTAACGTTCGAAGAAGCCAAGAAAGATCTGAATGAATGCCATTCTGGAGCATGTGGTGGTCATATGTCTGGGTATGCTACTGCCCAGAAGATCTTACGAGTAGGGTATTTTTGGCCTTCATTATTTAACGAGTACATCATCGCCATTCAGAAATGCCATGCCTGCCAGACCTATAATCAGAAGATTTGGTCACATCCTGCTCCTCTTCACCCTGTGGTCTCAGTTGGTCCCTTTGCGAAATGGGGCATCGATTTCATGACATGTCACCCTCACTCAGTCGGGGGGCATGGTTACATTATTGTAGCCGTTGATTACTTTAAGAAATGGGCCGAGGCGATGTCGACATTTGACAACATTGGAAAGACTGCAGCATTGTTTCTTTTTAATCACGTCATAGCTCGTTTTGGTGTTCCCCAAGCTATCGTCACTGATCAAGGTAGCCACTTTAGGAATTTTGTGATGTCCGAACTTACTGAAAAGTTGGGTCTTCGCCATGATAACTCAACACCCTATTATCCACAAGCCAATGGCTAGGTCGAAGCAATCAACAAAGTTCTCATAACTATGCTCCGACGAATGATAGGGATTCATGAAACAAGTTGGCACACAATGTTGTTTTCGACATTGTGGGCGTACCGGACATCCGTCAAGTCCGCTACTGGGTTTACACCTTTTCGTTTAGTCTATGGTGTGGAAGCCATTCTCCCTATCAAATGCGAGATACCCTCTTTAAAACTAGTTGTTGAACTCCTACCCAACACTTCTACTGAGGAAGAATGTCTATTGTATCTTATGCGATTAGACGAAACTCGACATGATGCCACCCTAGTCATAGAAGCTCAGAAAAAACATGTCAAGGCCCAATACAACAAGCATGTAAAGCCTCACATTTTCTCTGAAGGTGATCTTGTTCTTCTTTATGAATAAGATCGAGATACATTAGGAGCTGGGAAATTTGAAGCCATGTGGCAAGGTCCTTATATCATTCGACAAGTTTTGGAAAAAGGAGCTTATGAGTTGGTAGATTACGATGGTATCCCTTTGAGTGAACCCAGGAATGGGTTGTACTTGAAGAAGTACTATGCATAAACTCATCTGTGTACAAGTACTTGTATTTTTAATGTATCATACTTTTTGTGTGTTACTATAGTTTGCTTTTGTCGTTATCTAGTCTCTGCCCTTATGTGACGTTGTGTTTGATTTCCAGATGTCGGAGTCTTCACTACCCTATATTGGCTTCGTTGATGGCGCTAGCCGTAGTACTCAGAACCTTGCTTCCGCTGCGTGGGAAATTTACGCCCCTACAAACAAATTTGTCTCCTTACAAGGTGTGTGTCTCAGCCGTGCGACCAACAACATTGCAGAGTATAGCGTCATTATTGAATTATTGGTTGATTCTATCTCACTCAGAATTCGTCATTTGGTTGTGCGACTTGATTCACAGTTAGTAGTACTACATTTAAGTAATGTATATACCATTCGAAGTCCTACTTTTTTATGGGTGTATTTGCGAATTCGCCTCCTGGAACGTTATTTCAATTACATTGAATATCAACATATTCCTAGATGTCTAAATACATTAACAGATGCATTGGCTAATTATGTATTAGACAGACATTTGAATCATTTATAAATCAATCACATCAATGTTCACACAACACATGATAAACCGGTAGCAGACGTCTATATATATAACGATCAAAAGATTTTTTACAAAAAGTTTTGTCTGAAGACCAAAATGTCAAAATCTGAAGATCATAGCTTCTACAAAGTGACGTCATGGATGATGTTCACGGTAACACATGACTGCTCGAGCAACCCTACGGAGAAGCCGACTCATTGATGTTGATACTCCTACAGTATGACGTTGATCGCATCGTGGAACCTCTTCCAGAGGCATGTCTGGAATATCTGCGATCAGGCCCTCTAGATTTTGTTCCACCACCTGATAATCCTCGGCATATTGTGGCGTTGTTGCTACCTCTCCTCGTTGTTGAATGGGAGAAGTAATAGGAGGTCGATACGGTCCAACATCTGTGTTATCAAAAATGAATTGTGTATTAGTCTTTGGACGAACATATAAAACAAAAACATTTGAATATGATAAAAAATCACTAAACTTTTAAAAAGAGAAAAATGTGTGTACTTCTTACCAAGGTCCCCCCACTAAGCATCCTCTGGTAGTACTAAGTCCGAATCTCCTCAGAAATCCAACCCGACATAAGCATAGTCGTCAACCATCAACATCTGTGGTTGAAGCCAGTCAAAGAAAGTATCATCATACTTGATGATCAGTCCTGCTACGTGCTGGGCCATGAGCCGACACCATCTCAGCATCCTTGGATCCCTGGGAGCTGGTAAATTCCACTCAACCTGCAGTCTTAGTAAGGGAACCCTCTCAAGGAAGAAGGACACCAACAAAGATCTGTACCCGAATTGCTTCAGGTCATCTCATCTGCATTTGGTCAACTTCTTTTTTATACTGCGAAGCACAGCATCTGCCCAGTTGAATACCCGAGGTTCAGTACACTCAATAGCATACTAGAAGTAACTCTGTAATGCCATGTGAGGAGCAGAACTCCCAGCCATCCGAGCTATGGTGAATAGGATAGTACGGAGGGTCAAATCTCGTACCCCCCAAATAGCTACTTTTCCTTTCTTTCTCTCAACCTCGAGAATACAGTGTAAACGGTAGTACTCACTCATTTGTAGCCCACCACCTTTGCTATCAGTCAGGCTCACATAGTTCTCGCGCTGTAACAATCCAGTCAAAAAGTAAATGTCCTCGATATCTAAGGACAGTGTGTGGACCCCCACTTGAAATACCTTCTGATCAGGGTCCCACATACGCACCAGGTACTCTAACAACCTGACTTGGGCCCTCATACCCGGGATGCGAAAGTACTTCAGGAGGCCATAATTTCTCAAAGCAACAATAATAGGTGGATGATTTCCAACAATTGCATTGTCTTCTTCGTGCTCCCTTTCACGCCATTCAAGCACCATTTTGATGGCCAATTATCTACATATGAGACACAAGAAGAAGATTAACAACTTTTTTCATGAGTTCATTCTTTTTCATTGAGTAAAACTTTAAAAAAAAATTGAGCTTTGCGGTTCTCGCAGGTGCCCTTTGGGCACAGTGCGAGAACCTCACAGGCTACCTTAGGCTCACCTGCGAGAATGCCCCATTCTCACAGGTCCCGCATAGCCCGCCTGCGAGAATGGCAACGTGCAAGTAGGGCTTGCAAAATCAAATGAAAAATGAAACTTTAACCAATGAAATTGCAAAATTAAACCATGAAAGTTTTAAGGACAAAGAGCCTACCTTAATGTCGCTAACGGCTCGCTGAATGGACACTCGTAATTCCTGCAATCTAACGCCGAACTTGGAGGTAAAAGAGGGGTTTTTTGAGCTCAAATAGTGGAAAGGTAAAAATGATGTGGTAAAAAGAGTATTTACTCCTTTTTATTTACTTTTACTATGTCATTTGGTTTTTTATGATTATATATCTATTTAACCCTAATCCCTAATGTCCTTTTGAGTGTACCTTTTGCAGGCATAATGATTTCAATGGTCAAATACAGGGATACAGACATATTTTTTCTTTGTTGTCGTGTGTTTTGATTGTTTTTTATGGTTTTTATATAAAACCTCGAGTGTGGTTTTTGTCTGTTCTTGCGCTCGCAAATACATGAGAACGCGATCGAGCATACTTTTATCACTTTTTTGGGCTCAATAAGGTTATACGAAAAAGGAACCCCCCTAGAGTCCTCTTTAAGCTCTTTTCAGACTCTCTAAACATGAAAAGATAGCCGAGCAACCTTGCTATTCTCACACTCGATAAAGTATTTGAAGTAAGCGTCTGGTGAGCGATAATTTATCTCTTTTTCGGTCTCATCCAGACTATTTTACGAAAAAGGAACTGAGAGAGTTCTCTTTTAAGTGTTTTTCCAAACTCTATAATCATGAAAAACCTTCGAGTTTTCTATCTCTGGACTCGTTAAACAAACATTGACAGACCCATAATGGGACCGAACCACTCCTTATTAGGGTTCGTTAAAAATACTCTGAGGGACTCATCCGAAGGATGAGCTTACATCAACAAGCATATGTTATCCTCCTCAAGCTTGCGTAAAAATAAAGAGGTACTCGCCAGAAATGGTGGGGGAAAATTTGGGAAAGGGATATGTTTTCATCTTCGTATTGATTGGAAGTAAGTGTCACTCTTGAACATGACACCCCCTATTCATCATTTGAATCCAGTTTGGGAAATCCATTTGCCTCTCATTCGATTTGCTACAAGGTCATTCCCTCTGTCGTCTTTGAGTCAATCTTGCCAAATCATTGGTCGTGTCGTTCATATGTTCAAGAGAAGTCCATCTAAAACCTATATTGAGTCGACCATCTGTAGTTGTCCATTCTTTCAGTGTCGGCCTTCCCTGTGTCTGGTCCAATTTGCATAATATTATGTTTCACCTTCAAAATATGTTACTCATTTCGTGTCATTGATGGGGGATACATCAAGGCCCTCTTGTGACGAGTTTTGTTCTATCGACTTCAGCTCATTATCCGGAATCAAGACTTAGAAATTATTTGGTACCTTGGAGCTTGCATGCCTCAATGGAAAGTTTCCTCGCTTTCGATAGTGGGTTTACATCATTGACTCCTGATCGAAAGATTCCATTGGATGTTTGACTTCAACTCATTTATTCGCACTCAATGGATTGTACTAGGGTGCCTTGGGAGTCATTGACATCAATGGTGATTTCCCTCGCACTTGTTAACAGTTTCATCAATGACCGGTAATCAAGTGGTTTCTGCCATGTTCGACTTCAACACATGTAAGCACATGGTTAGATTCGTACTTTGGGCGATGAGATTGAAGACCCTGGATATCATCTCTGTGATCCAGGTTGGGATGGAGTATGTATCATTTGTGACACATAGATCCATTGTGTATGTCTCGTGGCTATGTCATCTTAATTTGAAATTTCTTACATAGATCCACAATGTATTCATGGTGGCTATGCTATATTTTGACAGCATGGATCCACAGTGTATGATTGGTGGCCATGACCTATGTCTACAATGTCATCCGTCTATGATTTGAGTATGGGAATGTCTACCTCATAATTGGTATATATGATATTCTACAGATGCTTGGGTGTTTGCAGGTTTCCGACACACACATGCAACTTACAAAGTCTTTCGGCTGTCACTAGTTCCAACCTCATACTTTGGGGGGCATTATGTTACCCATGATTTTGGTCATCATGATGATGTATTGATGATGGTGTACTCAGGCTCTTCATAAGAACTTTCTCCTGAGAAAAGTTACCTTCATCTCTTCCCAGAAAACTCATTTTTGAAGAAGGTTCATAGGCTGCTAGTATATTTGGGTGTGAGAATGCCTGATTCTCGCAGGCTGCCTTAAGCCAAGGTGCGAACTTCTCGCACTGTGTTGAACAACGAGGGTGCAAACTCTTCTTAAAGCATGGAAAAAGATGAATTATTGATGTTTCTAGAAGGGAATCTTCTAGAAGGATGGGTTGGCATTCGAATGGTTATCCTAGTACTAGATTCCCTGATATTTTGGGATCATTCTTATCCAAGTAACTAATTCATTCTCTCCTATATATTGAGGGAATTCTCATGGAAAAGGTTAAGCAAGATTCATTGGAGAATTGGTGAAAGAATTGTGTGAAGGATTGAGCTTGAACAACAGCTTGGAGACTCCAACAAGTTTATCAAAAGGAGTTGATCTTCTTCATGCAAAGATTGAGCAAGTGTGTGTGTCAGAGCCAAGAGCCATCGAAAGGAAGTTTGTGACATCAAGGCTCAGGTTGTAATCTTTACTTTCAATTAATATGATACAGTGGCATGTCCCTTTCCCATAAAGCTATTTCCACTTTATTGTGTAATTCCTTGATCATACACATAGGTTGACTGTTGAATAGATTGTGCTATCTTCACTTTGGTTGGTTTGTGTTGTCTTGGTCTTGGTTGCACGAGAGCATTGGAGTGAAGTAGGAGCAACAAAGACCATAGAAAGCGATAATAAGGTATGTTATTTGTTCTTGCCTCTTAGTAATTCAATGGTCAAAACTTAGGGAAAGAGTCATGTCCTGTCTTGCTTTGTTCTAGATCCAGGTGGATCTAGGGAGATCTGTTAATGTCCGCACCTACCGATTAATCCAATAACAACTACAAAGGGGTGAACTACACAAGCACTTTCATCCAATGGAACTACCCACAAATGAGGGTACTCTTTTGCCAAAAACACCAACCTCTTATTCATGTTTCTCAATGAAGATATTTTGCATAATCAAAATCACTAAATTGAACCTAACAAAAGAACTTCCAATTAAATAAGATGATTACAACTTCTTATTCTTATATATATATGATGATGATGACTTAAATTCAAACTTCTCTTTGTTCTACTCAACTATTAACATCTATTTATTTGTGTCTCCTTGTTTTAACGAAAATCTTGGAAATCACTTATTCACAATTTCCATTAAACAAAGCTTCTTAGCATTACATTTTTTCATAAAAAATTAAACATAAGAGAATTAAACCTTAACTACTTATGGTTATTCTTTCATGAAAAAGCCACCAAATTGAACATCACACAAGTACTTCTATTAGATTGGGTTGCTCACAACTACTTATTTATATTCCATTTATGTATATGAGTCACAAATAACCACTTATTCTTATTAAAAATTGAAAAAAAAAAAATCAAACCTTAATAATAACTAAATATGTCATTTGTTTCCTAGCATAACTACAACTCTTCCTAGCATAACCATATAAGAATGATTTACAAATAGTCATATGGAAATTATTTAGAAATATCTTATTAACATAGAGGAGCCTAACCTTACAACTAACAGAATTAAACTTAGTGATCTCAATGATAAAAATGAAAAGCACTCTACAACTTACATATATTGAATGTATTATAAGGGTACAACTTACATATATTAAATGTATTATAAGGGTGTTGTCTAAACATATAAAAATATGAGTGAAATTTGGACTATATAAATAGGAGTGAAATTACATTTTTTAATGCATAAATAGATTTAACATCTTAAAAACTTTTTGGATATTTCAATTTTAAATAGCTACTCAATCAAATCTACACAACCAACCATTTCTTACCAAATTTTAAACAAAATTAAAATGATAATATCCCAAAACCCAAAACATTTAGACTACTACTATTACATGTATATTACTCATATATAGTAAAACTATTTAGAATTATCTTGTTAACATAGAGGACCCTGACCTAGACGCCAAGTTGGCTCGATTATTCATACATGTATCATCATTATGAATAACTTATTTTATAGTGGTTATGTGCGCGAACTGCGATTGGACCAATATTCAATAGTCAATTTCATTGTCAACTTCATTGGATTTAGGGTTTCCATAATAACCAAGTTCTGCTTGAACTTCGTGACAATCATGCGTTTCATGACAAATTGCTTCTATTTGCGCAGCAGCTTGTCTGTAAAGTCCACATGATTATGTGGATATGTGCATGGAAACAATGCGCTTTAGAAATGCTGATAATATGACACGCCTAAGCAATTTAGCATGCTGTCAACATAAATTCTTCTCTGCAACTCCGCAATGTATACCTTAACATATGATCTCATATTTAATTAACCCGACCGCTTTGTAGTGCTCTTCAGATGGCTGAAAACAGTTTTCTTTTTACGTTCTTAGTTGCACCAGACCAGAAAAGAAAGACAGTTCCATTTTCTAAATGATTTTAGCGTCGTGATGATCGGATTATTATTTTTTTAGATGGAAAGTTATTTGGATATTTGAATATTTTTACAGCAACGATTTCAAGTAACTATTAAACCACAATCCAATTAAAATGGCATTCCCTAACCATTCTACTTTTTCGTATTTTTTTACAGAATTTAGCTATATAAATTTGGGTGAATTCACAATTTTCTATGATTTGGTTATATAAATTTAGGTGAATTCACAATTTTCTGTGGTTTAAATTGCATTTTCAATGCATAATTGAATTCAGCACCCTGAAAAACCATAGAGCACTCAGGTTATACAAACTCAACCACACAAATCTGCATTTCCAACAACTTTCTGTGGTTTGGTTATATAAATTTAGGAGAATTCACAATTTTTTGTGGTTTAAATTGCATTTTCAATGCATAAGTGAATTCAGCATCCTGAAAAACCATAAAACACTCAGGTTATACAAACTCAACCACACAAATCTGCATTTCCAACAATTTTCTGTGGTTTGGTTATATAAATTTAAGTGAATTCACAATTTTCTGTGGTTTAAATTGCATTTTCAATGCATAATTGAATTCAGCATCCTGAAAAACCATAGAGCACTCTGGTTATACAAACTCAACCACACAAATCTGCATTTCCAACAACTTTCTGTGGTTTGGTTATATAAATTTAGGAGAATTCACAATTTTTTGTGGTTTAAATTGCATTTTCAATGCATAATTGAATTCAGCATCCTGAAAAACCATAGAGCACTCAAGTTATACAAACTCAACCACACAAATATGCATTTCCAACAATTTTCTGTGGTTTGGTTATATAAATTTAGGTGAATTCACAATTTTCTGTGGTTTAAATTGCATTTTCAATGCATAATTGAATTCAGCATCCTGAAAAACCATAGAGCACTCAGGTTATACAAACTCAACCACACAAATCTGCATTTCCAACAACTTTCTGTGGTTTGGTTATACAAATTTAGGAGAATTCACAATTTTTTGTGGTTTAAATTGCATTTTCAATGCATAATTGAATTCAACATCCTGAAAAACCATAGAGCACTCAGGTTATACAAACTCAACCACACAAATCTGCATTTCCAACAATTTTCTGTGGTTTGGTTATATAAATTTAGGTGAATTCACAATTTTCTGTGGTTTAAATTGCATTTTCAATGCATAATTGAATTCAGCATCCTGAAAAACCATAGAGCACTCAGGTTATACAAACTCAACCACACAAATTTGCATTTCCAACAACTTTCTGTGGTTTGGTTATATAAATTTAGGAGAATTCACAATTTTCTGTGGTTTAAATTGTATTTTCAATGCATAATTGAATTCAGCATCCTGAAAAATCATAGAGCACTCAGGTTATACAAACTCAACCACACAACTCTGCATTTCCACAATTTTATGTGGTTTGGTTACATAAATTTAGGTGAATTCACAATTTTCTGTGGTTTAAATTGCATTTTCAATGCATAATTGAATTCAGCATCCTGAAAAACTATAGAACACTCAAGTTATACAAACTCAACCACACAAATCTGCATTTCCAACAATTTTGTAACCTAATTTTAAGCAATGATTTTATACCTTTACATTCATTAAAAAAAATTGAAATATAACTACACTTCTAACCCTCACATGGTGTAAATATAATATTTCACTAAATTATTTTGTAATAATCCACACCCAAATAAGAATTATCATTTAAATATATTATTTCACTAAATTATTTTCACATGGTGTAAATATACTGTTACACTAAATTATTTTGTAA
>ML801105.1:30557-50078 GCA_009831015.1 Picea engelmannii | reverse complement strand
TTGTAAGTTGTTGAGTTGTAGAAGAGTCAACTAGCTAGAGTTTGAGGGGTAGATCACAGGTTGAGGATCCTGGTGTGATCTAGTCCACCTCACATAGGTTGTTGAAACTTTTTCATGATTGTATGGTCAGAGATATAGTGCACACAACACCATATATTGTAGCAAACCTAATAAAAGAGCCTAAGGAGCCAGATATTTGTGGATGTGTCCCAGGAGGGGGTGAAATATGGTAAAACATGTGTTATGTGTGTTGTTTATTGCATATTTACCTTCTATTAGTAGTTAGATTATGAATGGATGAACGAATGGTTCAATTAGATCTATTAGAATGCATGCATAGGTTGAATAGATGAATGAATCTTAGGAATAATAGAGAGAACAATCAAATCAAGGCCTGAAGAAGATCAAATAGAATCTCAGATCCCCACTCCTTCCTATATTGCAAACACTTGATCTTTGTAGTCACCTATAGAGCTATCTCAGGTGAGACTGTGTAGTTCACTCTATGTGTTGTGTTGCCTTTTGGTTTACTAGGAGGGTCAATAGTTTTAAAGGGTTTTGTTGGAAACCTATTCAGATATGAACCTGGGTTAGCCCAAGAAGTAGGTATAGAGAGAAAACTAACCAACACCTGCTTGATGATTCGATTTGTCCATGTAATAGGGAATTAAGTATAGATTATAATGGTCTAAATTTTATGGAATTTTGAAGTCATTTGAACATTTTTTTACCTTTTTACACTTTAGGACATTAAGTGCTTATGAATTATTTTGGTCCCACATTTTATGTTTTTGATAAATTTTATTTTGGGATGACAAATCCTATGAGTTCAAAATGTTTCCCCCCTTGTTTATCACTTTTCCTCACAACGGAATAGGATCAATGTTGAAGATAATACTTGTTGGGACCAATGAACATCCTTTGTTTTTATAAAGGTGATAATTATTGGTATTTCCTATCTTGACATCATATGAATTGGAAGAAATACTAAATAATAAGATTCCGCACATTTTTTGAAAAAAAATAAAATATATATAATTGGGATCTTGAATATAACCAAATTATCATGTAAGACCCATTACTACCTCATATAGAACTAGGGTTACTTAACTATATGCAGAGTATGAAAAATAAGAAAATACTTATATTTGAGAGACTTGCTCAAAACACGCATGATTTCACCTCCAACATTTAGAATGTAAGAAAAAATATTATTCAAGAAAGAATAGAGGAAAATAAACACAATAAGGTGGGAAGATATTTTAGAGAAGATTAATTTGAATGATTTGAATATTTAAATATCAACTAGGTTGAAAAAAGACTACATGCTCAAAACATTGCTTTAAAATATTAATGACAAAGTCATAAAAATATTGTAATCTTTAATAGTCCTATTGCTTTAGGATACTAAAGGCAAAGTCATAAAATATGTTTCTAGGGCACTAGCATGGATGTGTAGACTATGGTCTCACAAATAGTCTTCTATTTCTAACAAAGGGGGCCAATGCTTAGATTATATTTATAATAGAGAAAATTGGTGCATGGAGTTAATCTCTACTATTGATTTAGAATAAGAACATGATGTTGAATTTTAGTTTCGAGGAAATTCGAAAAAAACCCAACCAACAAAGGGTTGTTTTAATAGGATTCAACCATAAATCATGTTTTGAATTGTGATCACCATAATCTAGTTAGGCTTTGCAAACAACTCAAAAAAGAACAAATATGGGTAGAGGAGGAGGTAGAACTACTTTCCTAGCACATATTCATTGAACAAAAAATCAATGGGCAAGAAAATCAGAGATCCATTAGCTTGTTTAACATCATGTAAGATAGAAAATGAAGAAGAAAAAACTAGCATAAACTTATTGAATTTATTATTGACCAATGACAATAACCAAAGTCCTGATTTCACAATAAACCCAATATTTCTAGTCTTGGGAACTATAGAAGTCTCATATCTGAAACAACCATTCTATTAGTCAAAAATTACACTAGGGGTTGGGATTACAAAATCACTATCCCAGGCCTTGTTTTTTCCCTCTATATATCCTTTCACTCAAATAATGCTCAAAGTAAGAATGATAATGAAGGAGATGAGAATAGGAAGGAGGAGAAATTATTTGTTGCAAAACCATGATCCTCCATGTAGTTATTCAATTTTTTATAGCCTCTACCTCTAATTCACCCTCTTCAACTACTAAAAAATTAAACTCTCAACTGAAAAGACCCCTGTGTAAAAGAGAAATATCTCTTACTTATACATTTTTGGGGAAGAACATGCCCAAATTTTTGTTAGGAAAGTGTCTTTGGGGAAACCAATAAGAAACTTCAATTTCCTACTGTTGGCACAGGGGCAAACCCAGGGTTCAACACTCAAGAGTGCACCAACAAAGCCCTAACTACCGGCCCTTTCGGCAACACCTGCGAAGCAGATGAAGTCTCACCCGAGGTAGAGTCAGGGGTAGTTGTGGGACTCAGATGTCTGCAACCTTAGCTGGGACACAAATCTATGATTATCTTGCTTACAACTCACTTAGCATCAGTTATTCCTTAACATACATTCATTAATACACTTCGCAGAAAGCACAGAACACTACAGTAATTACTCAGATCTAACACTTAGCAATGATAAATAGGCTATACTTAATAGATTAAGCACTTATCATCTTATCTAGCATATCTAGCATGCATTCATATCTCATAAGCACAAAGCATCAATAGATATATCTAAACATATCAAAGCACTTAGCAAGAGAGAGACAAACACATCAGCACAATACACAGAGTTACCATGGTTCACCCCCACCCTGGGGCTATGTCCACAAAGTCTTCTTCTGTTATTATCTTCTGTAAACCAAGTTACAGCACAAAGCCTTCAAGATCCTACCCCACCTAGGACAAGAGATATGTGCAGCTCGCTAGATCCTCTTTCCACGAGTAGATCCAAGTACTAAGTCCTCCCCTGACCCGTGCACTCAGAACTTACAATACTTACAGTAGGCACAAAGCTCTTACAGTCACACAGACGTCTGATCACATAGATCTACTTTATGCATTAATACGGTCACTTTACATCACACACACACACACACTTATACGCATCTCCTACCCTTCTATTTATACATACAAAAGGCCTAAATACGGGCCGATATCCCTTTCCCATTACAATATTCCCAAAAAGCCCAAAAAGCCCAAAAAAGGGGCAGAAATATCGTGATCTCCTCTTTGCCATGCGCTCCTTCTCTGATTGGATGTCGGAGTACCAAAAACGGTCAAATATGACTAAGTATTCCTCAAAACTTGGTCAAGGGCCAATAGGCCCCCAACACTCTCCTGTGACTCGTCTTGAGTCACTCAGGTCTGTCCAGTTCTACTTTGAATGCCTCGAGCTGCTTCGACCTGCTGCTTTACGATTTCCTCCTACTCGGAAAACTCTTGGATGAGTGCGTTATTGACTGGCCCTTCTGGGCATTTCTCTATGTAATCATGACCTATTGTAGCTCTGTCCCTTGGTTCTCAATCTCTAAAAATAGTTGACATGCCTTATCCTACAAAGGTTGAAGTTGTTGCGTCACTTCGATGACCTTGCTATGGATGATGTGGATCTGTTGTTGTGCGACATGTTGCTCATGGGATCACATCATTTTCTCTATAGTTGATAGTGCCTTCAATTGCATCTGAAGTCTATCAGCATGTTGCTTCGCCTCCTGGAGCTGCGACTCTAGTTTATGTAATTTCGGGTACTCGGTCAGGTTCTCATGTATCAGCGCACTTCTGGTACTTATTTGTTTGCATTATTCAATGAGTTCTTTAATCCTTTCTACTATTCCCCGAGCAGTTATTTCTCATTGGTCACACCCTTCTTGCGGGGTACTTGGGATGATATGAAGCTCTAAGTCCATGACTTTTTGCTGCAGTTACCGAATAACTTCAGCAAGCTTCATCACTTGATGGTCTAAGGGTTCTTTGGCCTTTTGTTTGAAGTTGGTCATAGAGCAAAATTCTATGGTGACAGCTTCTTCGATTTCGATCTTCTTCGTGAGAAGCTGCTCCTTCTCCTTTTGTATTTTTTATCTGTCTCTATCAAATTTCTCTTGGATGGACTCCTTCTCTTGTTGTGCAACTCAGTGATGCTCTATGATTTCCTCCTGTGCTTGCTTTAGGGCCTGGGTGGTCTGCATTGTTACTTCTTACGCTTTTCGAAGGCGTACTTAGACTATGTCAGCAATCCTGCGGAGTTGAACTAATTCATCTCCTGCTTCTGTGGAGACTACACGGTTAGAATGAAGTGCTCACTGCACTCCTTGGAGCTCAGCTTCAATTCTGTCGTACATCGTTTGTTGCTTGGCCTCCTGCTTTTTTGTAATTTCTTCTATGGCTTCATTCAAAGTTGCGAGGAGAAAGCTAAAGTCATCGGGGTTGAGCGTGGTCTTCATCTTGGTCACGGTCTCTTTTGCTTTCTTCTTAGAGGAAGACTTTGAAGGTAACCCTTTTCTCTTCTTTGGAACTTCGACTTCTTCTTATGGTTTTTGTTCGACTTCCTCTAGGTCATCGTTGTTACCTTCTTGATCGGGTGTGATGGAAGTTGTCTTTACAGAGTAGCTATCTACATCCTAAACCTCTTTAGGCTTCTTTATTTCCTTTGTCTTCTTTGTCTTCTTCATCTTACTAGGCCCAGGTGTGTCTTGTGCAGCTTCTAGGTTGTCAATATCTGAAATGTCTGCTGGATATTCTAGAACAAGGAGGTCCACCGACCATTCCTTGGTGATTTCTTCTAAGTCTTCTTCGGTCATCTTATAATAGGACTGAAGTTGTTCTTGATGTTCAATAGCACATGGAGTTAGGTATATAAAGTGGTGGTCTGTGCTGAACTTTATCAAAGGTCGAAACCTTTTTAAAGTGTTCGAGGTTATGTGAGGTTCACCCCCTATGGTTGCTTTCAGTTGGTTATATTATATGTGAAAAATGGCATTTGATTGCCACTGCTTGCTCATGTCCATCGAGTACCATAATGTACTGAACTTTGTAGCTAATGGTTCGAATGGGTTGAGGTCGAGGAAGGTTGCACTTGCTAGTAGCTCCCATGCAACAAAGGTGATCAATATTAACAGCCAGCTAAAGTGGAATTCATGCCCCTGGTCCTAGGCTTCTCTACAGTCAATTTCTAGTTGATTGACCAAATATTTTTCCCAATTCATTTGTAGTCCCTCCGTGCACTTCCCCACGAGGTCAACTACAAATCTGAATACTTGTGTAGGTCTATTCTTACGTACCATCTTCCCTGCTATCAGCTGACATGCGAGGCACACTACACCACTCTTGATAGAGGCTACCTTGTAACCTCGCACGCATTTTTCAACATTTCCATAAGCCTCTTTAATATTTTGTGAAAGAGCGTGGTCCACGGTCTTTCCAGGGTAGTACTCATGGGTATCAGGGCCCTGCATGCTAAGCCAATTAATCATGTTGATCAGCACCGGATCAATAGTTATGCGACAGTTTAACCACAGGTATCCTCCGTGGTAACTTGCTAGCAACAATTTCACACAAGAAGTCACCTCCTGATGTCTGTCGAAGTGCGGTATCTTCATAACATTGAGCAGAGTAGACTGCACAAGGTTCATCGTCCATTGTTGAGGGAAGATCTTCGAGTTCCAGGCCTTAGTCCTCGTTAAGTACTTAGATGGTGAGAGCATGTTGTAGGCTTTAGGGTCTCCCAGGTTGAAGTCGCAAAACTTCAATGTTGTAACCTTGTCTTGATCTACACTGTAGGTGCAAACTACTTTCGGTAGATATGCAAGGACTAGGGTGTATTCAAAGTCTCTAGGAACACTGTCCCTATTAATGTCACCACTTAGAGGGGGAATGTAATCTAGTAGGATGGTTGGAACTAACTTCGCGTTGGTTGCATCATCCCTATCCTTAGTTCTCAACTCTACATCGGCTCGAGATGTTCCAGCTCAAGCAGTCGATGGGGAGGCTACCACACCTCTCAACGACGAGGCTTGGACTCCAGTGGACATCCCTCTTTCTAACATGACTCTTTTTGTTCTTAAGCTAGCAAGCACTTATCTCACCGATTCTTCTGTTGCACTAAGCTCGTCAGACATGTAATCTCAGGATCAATGTCTCATGTTTTTAATGGACTGTCGATACCGTAATCAGATAAAGAATAAAACTATAGTAATCACTATTTCATAACGCGGGTAATATGTAAGCTTAAGTTCTCAATTGGAAAAAGTGTCTTCTGGGCATGGCGCGACAAAATAATTAAGTAACTCTGCAATGGACTACTTGCAATGGATATGAAGCTTCTATGACCGTTTATCTATCCGTTAAGGTGAGGTCCAATGGTCTAGCGGTAACCCATAACTATTTTTCGATCCATTTGGAGTGGCGGTCAAATGGGTATATCGGTTCCAACGACTATATTTCTTCGTCATGGCGAAGTACTCTATGTCATTGTTCTGATATCTCGGCAAAGCTCCAATTCTATAATTCTTCTTGCTACGAAGTGTCCTCTAGAACCTCTTGTAACCTTACAGTATTAGCCCTTTTCTTTCTTAACTTCCTAGCCTTCTTCCCAGTGAGCTTCGTCTCAGTAATGCTTTTACCATTTTGATGTTTATCTTATGTGGTCTTAGTTACTTCGCACTATTGAAAGTATTTCCTAGGGTTCCTTGATAATACTTCTTCTGTATCAAAGATAGGTAACTTGATCTTCTGCAGATCCTCAAGTTTTCTCTTAGCTTCGACATCGGAGATGCTAATATTGAATATCTGTGATCTTCTCTTCTGTTCTTCAATCAAGTGTACGATCCTTCTGGTCATAAAGTCTTTTAATTCTTGCTTCTTCTATTCCAAAACTTTCTCTTCTTCCTTTCGTCTGGCTTGTTCTCTATCAATCCAGTGTTTTCCTATGAGCATGGTAAACAGGGTGTTGTCTTCAATGAATTTAATGATCTCAAAGTCTTCCTCTGTTGAAGTTCCATTGACAGTCATAGGTATCTAGGCGAGCCTTCCACATAGGTTTACTGGCTTTCCTCTTAAGAAACTTGTTCCTCCTAGGGAAGGGATCATGGCAGGATTTCCTATAGCTTCCCAAGTTATTTTTGGCATAATGTTCACTTGTGTTTCTTCATCAAGAGTACAGTCAATGTCAAAGTCCCCCATTCTTGCTTCGATTTTCTCCTTTTCTTTGAAGATCTCTGATAGCCTAACACGTTGGTGGTCATTCAAGGTATCTTTCATCTGTAGCAATATATTTTTTTATTCTTTCTGGGTTTTTGCTATAATCTTGGTCTCTTGATCTCGTTTAGGGTTTACTTGTTCCATATTCATCTTCTCAAGACTAGCAATCATTCTAGGGAAATCCAATACTTCATGGTCCATAGCCTTACAACAGAGGCAACTAGGTCTTCTCCCAGGGCATTCCTTAGCAAGATGTCCCAGTCTTCTGCAACTATAACAGAGGGTTAATCCTCTTTTTCATTTAGATGTTCCACAAATCCTTCTACACTATGCACCAGGATCATGGTGACTAGCCTGCAAAAAATTATTTCTAGGATATTGCATCCACTTGTTAGTACAAACATTCTTTCGATGCATAACTATAACATATCTATCACTATACTTATCAGATCTATTCATATCAAACTTTCTTTCAACTATTAATGCCCTAGTTTTGAAGCTAGGAAAAAATCTATCAAACATACCTAGATCCATGCTTTAGAAACAAAAAATTTCATTTATCTTACTTCTATAGTGCACAAAGCTTCCAGATCTGTTAGTAACATTTTTCCTCCGAGGCACGAGAGTATTTAGGATTGAAAATGGCGCGAGGAGCGTTGGGCGCAACTCATAGAAGAAATCTATTTCGGGCTTAAATCAAGCGAGCAGGCACTTCATTCTTCTGCGGAAAGAATTCATCGACAGAGCAGAGCAGTGGTTGATGGGTTGTTGCAGCTAACCGAGTCGCGCTAAGTATGGCACAAAAGGGTTTTCAAGGGGTGTAAATCGCGATCAGTACAAGCACAATAGTTATTTCTTGAACTCAGGGTTCGTAAGTTCGGAGGGCGAACTATGTCTTCTAGTTGCACGAGATTGTGAGTTACGAAAAGTGCCCAGAGGGGGTCAACCTTTGCTGACCATCGCGTCTTGGGACTTTGCGAGGGGAGAATGCCAAAGTTCGATACTCCAGCTCACGAAGCTACAAGTTCCAAGAGTCATTAGTACTTGGGCTCTAGCCGACGGTTACATGCAGAGAGCACTGACCAGAAAGGGGGCCTGACCCGTATCGCCATCTCGGGGATCGGGAGTTTAGAAAAGGGAGCTGAGGGTTTTTTACCCACAAACTCGTGAATCGAGAAAGGGAAAGAACTTTTAAAGTTGGGCCCACAGTATCAGGGGGCAGTCTCAGCCGTCCATTTGAAGCGAACACCTAGCGTGCGATTAGGCTCCCCTCCTTTTCTCCCATCACGGTTTCGAAGCACAAAAAACAGCTCCATCATATCCCGATACGTGAAGTAGCGAGAGCATTCAAGACCTAGGGCCCATAGCAGCGTCGAGTGAGTTTAGTACCATCAGATTTGAAGGACGTGTGGCACTCAATTGATCCATCTCGGCGTTTCACCCATCGCAACTATGATAAGCAAGGATCAACTCCTTCCCATTCGCGAACACCGAAAGCGCCTTGGGAATAAGCACGTGGTCACAGCCCGCGGTCACTTGGGGAAAGAAAGGAGATGTGTAAAGAAGGCCAAAAGTGTCGATTTCAGTTACAAAAGGGATCGTCGCGATCTCCAGGCGTCATCGGATCCAATCTCAATATTGTTTCTCGCTCGGAGTAAATGAAGGCAAGGAGAGGTGGTTGAAACCTCTCCTCAGTCATTAAGTGTGAAGTATGGAGGGCCTGGCGAGCGGTCTGCTCGAGAGGGTCCTGTGTACCCATTTTTCTGGAGAAGCCATGCCAAAGTCCTCGACTAGATGGAGAAGTTTGTGCATGCTAGCTCGGCGCTTAATGGCTCAGCTACCCTCCCCCTACAGGAGTCATGCGCAGTTAAGGTGGCGTCTAACAGGGATTATTCTTCTGAATTCAGCTGAAGGGACACCACGCTTTGGATGGATGAACATGCCTCTGATAGGTGAATTTTCCTGAGTATATAGACTCAGTCTTTGTATTTTGTGAGGTATCGATGGTTGAGCAAGGCTCCTGATTGTAAAGTTTTGATGAAGCGCTAGTTTCTCTGGTTAATGTATAAGGCATTTGAGACTTATTACCTTATGGATGTTAGCCTCTTTTCCATCTCTTGTATACTGTGTTAGAACAGATCAGAATTGGAGGATCCAGTCGAGTTGTAGCTGTTATAGGATGATGTAGGTTGGATCACTGTAACAATTACATTGTTTCTAATCGGTTCCTATTATTTTTGTAGCGCTGAACGAATTAGAATTGGAGGATCCAGTTGAGTCACTCTTCAGCTCCTTGAAGCTCCGGACCAAGAGGATCTTGGCTTCTGAGTTTTTCATCGTCAAGCCTCCGAAGGCCTGTTGCCCGAGGCAGTCTTTCTCGTGCTTCTCACGAGTCTTCCTTCTACCACCCTTTAATCAATTTACTGACAGAATTTGGATCAAGACCTCCCTTGCTGCATACATACCAGGCCCAGTCTCTTGAGTCAAAGTTTTATCTTCTTGAGTCTTTACCCATTTGATCACCCCATTTATTAGATTGTGACATAAAAACTGATGGGCGTCAGGCTCTGCTCCTGCTGCAATCTAGGGGTGACTTCTGACGCTAACGTTTCTGGCACCATTGCTGGGGACGAAGTTGAAAATTTTCCCTAGGATTGAATGACATTGAACCTATGATTCCGAAGGTGCATCAGGTATCAGAGCCTTTGAAGATTGCTACTGTGCACCTGGTGACTCCATTGTGACGACTCTGCTGGGGAGAACCTGCTCTATTAACTGTGGCTTTCAGAGGCAGATACACGCGATCTCATCCACAACTACCTCTAGCTACATATGAAACTGATCCGAAGGTGGTTCTCAGAAAAGGAAAGAACTTTGAAGAAGAAGCTTCCTTCGCTGAACCAGGTAATCCGCCATCTCCTTCTGTAGGAACTCCATTTTCTCCTCCTCAGTTTCTCAATAGGCCTCCTTTAGAGGTTTCCCGTTTCCTGAACTTTGGGAGTGTTCCTGCTGAGTTTTCCCCTCCTGGTCTGACATTAGAGGGAGAAACCCTTGTCACTCCCCTCTCCTCCGAAGCTGTACCCTAGCGTAGACCCAGGACAGTGGAATATTTCCCCACGCCTAGTTTTACTGCTCCTGTGCAAAGAGGAGCACCTGCTGACTTGAGCTTGTTAGCCTTCTCCTTAAATCCCCTCTTGTTTCCCACTCCACTCCGAGACTCACTCCCAGTAGCCCCTTCACGAACTCTTTCTCCTCCAAGTTCTCCTCCACCTAATATTCCTATGGTTGGTGCTAATCCCCCTCTGAATAGAATGGATGCCATAGTCGCTTCTAGATATGCTCCTTTAGTTCTTCCCCATCCTATGAATCCTCTCCCTGCTGGAGATTACTTGAAATACATGCCCAAGTTCATTGGAGAAGGAGACGTAACTGCGGAGGAGCACCTGGCTGCTTTCTACAGTTACGCAAACAACCTCAACATTGAAAATGAAGACGTCTGGATGAGAGTCTTTATCCAGAGCCTGGATGGCGAGGTGAGGAAATGGTTCAGAGGATTGGCCCCAGGATCTATTGCTAGGATCGAAGCCTTGGATAACACTTTCCTAAGGCAGTGGGGTGATAGGAAAGATTTCATGTACCACATGACAGAGTTCGGGTCTCTGAAGAAAATGGAAGGAGATTATATCTCTGACTTCCCCAAAATATTTAATAAGATGTATAACAAAATTCCTGCCGAAATAAAAACCTCAGAAGCCTCGGCCAAAATTTCTTATGCTAGTGTGTTTGGCCCCGATTTCTGTCTTTTGTTGGGAGAAAGAAGAGCCACCTCCTTATCTCAAATGCAATATGTGGCCATAGAGGTGGAATCCAATGTGTTAGCAGCTAATAGACTAAGGAACAAGGACGACGCAGACAGAAGAAAGGGAAGGTCGGAAACCTCAACTTTTGGATCATCGGTGCCCCACCCACAAGTGGATGAACTGACCAAGATGGTGAAGTCTCTGTCTATAGAGATGGAGAGAATGAAATTCGAAGGGAGGAAAGCATACAAGGGCCCTCAGAATGCCGAAAACAAAGGAGGTTTCAGGAGGCTGAATAATTTTACCCCCCCGAATGTGCAAAGAGAGAGGGGAAGAGACAGAGAAGACCAGAAAATTCAGGCCCCTTTCCAAAACAATTTTGTGGTCGAGGGGGAAGAAGGGGAAATAGATGAGCTTGATCTTGAAATCCAATGCTTCGGAGACACTCCTCCTTTTCCTCATCTCACTCAATCATCATACGAGGATTCTCTCATGGACAGTCAGCTAAATGAACTGAGCAAGGGAGACAAGACTAGTGGCGACCAAGGCAGGTATGGTCTAAGGTCCAAGAAAAAGACTATAGTGCCTGACGTTCCTGAGTAGTCTACTAGAGCAAAGAAACCTGCTAATGAAGTAGCAGATAGTCACAGAGGTAAGAAGACCCGACCCTTCTCTCCCATAGTCCATAGTCATGTTCCCAAAATAAAAGAAATTACGAAGCTTACGTCTTCTTTTAATTTTGAGCATGAAATTCAAAAAATAAAAATCCTTGTGCCCCTGACCGAATTGATTAAACATGAAGGGTTCAAGAAACACTTCTCTGAGATTTTACAGTCTGAGACCTCATGCCTTCCCACAGACTCCATCAATTTGCAAGATGAAAAACCTACAGTTATCCTAGGTCCTATGGTAGAAGACAGGAATGACTCGTCCCCTCCCTTCTACACTTCCCTGAACATACATGACAAGGTGTTGCACAACTGCTTGATGGATTTGGGGGCTTCTCACAACCTCATGCCCAAAACTGTCATGGAAGAGTTAGGGATAGAAGTCACCCGATCCTATCATGACCTCTATTCCTTTAACTCCAGAAAGGTTCAATGTCTAGGGGTTATCAAAGACCTGGTCGTGACCTTGTTTCAGTTGCCCATGAAAAGTGTGGTCATGGATATTGTAGTGGCTAATGTCCCCCCTAAGTTTGGTATGTTATTATCAAGGTCTTGGATAAAAATACTGGGGGCAAAATTGCAGATGGACCTCACATATGCTACTATCCCAGTGTTTGGAGGAGAACATAGGAGGTTGTACAGGGAAGCCCAACTGGCCTATATAATCATTGATGAAGCCAACCCTACCAACCATCCCATTTTTTCCTTAGACACTGATTTAGGTTCTAGTTTACTACAACTCACCCATGCTCCCGAGCCACCTCTTAAGCTCAGAAATTAGCCCACCATTTCCCCTAAATTTTCTCCCTCCATCACCTCTGTCTGGAAAATGTTCTTTGATGGAGCCTCTTCTAGGGAAGGTGTTGGAGCTGGGGTGGTTTTTGTGTCACCTGCTCGAGAAGCCATATCTCTATCATACAAGCTCGAATTTAAAGCTACCAACAATGTGGCAGAGTATGAAGCTCTCGTCCTGGGGTTAAGAGCCGCAAGGGAAATGGGAATTCAAGAGGTAGTAGTGTTCAGTCATGCAGAGTTGGTGGTCCAATAGATCAAAAACGCTTATCAGGCTAAGCACCCTCGACTCAGAAGTTACAGAAATGAGGTATGGGACCTAATTGACAGTTTCTTCTCAGCATTTAACATTTATTTCATCCCAAGAGAGGAGAACACAATGGTAGATTCCTTGGCTACATCAGCAAGTAATTTCAAAATGCCCTTGCCGCCCAAATTCAGATATGATGTGGAAGTAAAATACAGGCCCTCCATTTGTGACAATGTCAAACATTAGAAGGTTTTCGAGGATGATCTCGAGGTCAAGAAATTCTTGGAAACTGTCGAAGAGTTTTCAGAGATGCATATCGACCAAGACTCCGTCTCTAAAGAAGAGCTTGATGGGGGTAATTTTCTGAATAAGATTGCAGAGCATAACATTGTCCAGCTACCCAACAATCATATTCCAAGAGGACTAGTTCCTTTGGAAAGTATTTTTGATAGAAACAATGTGTCATTAAAAGGGGATACCACAAAGGATGACACTGGTACTATTCAGTGCAACATTGGGACCAAGAATGAGCCCAAGTTTGTCAAATTGTCAAGAAATCTGACAGAGGAGCAGAGGTCCGAATACACTGGACTTTTGAGGGAATTTGCTGACATGTTTGTCTGGACCTACAAGGACCTCAAAACATATGACACTTCTGTCATCGAGCATAAAATCCCATTAAAAGAGGATGCAGAGCCATTTAGGCAGAAGCTGAGATAGATCAACCCTATGTTGTTGCCTATCATGGAGAGGGAAGTGAAGAAGTTGCTTCAAGCTCAGATCATTGTACCGCTGAGGTATTCAGAGTGGGTGGCCAACTTGGTGCCAGTAAGGAAAAAGAGTGGAGAGATCCAGCTTTGTGTAGACTTCAAAAACCTGAACAAGAGCTCACGAAAGGATAACTACCCCTTACCAAAGATGGAACATATACTGCAGAGGGTAACAGGAGCTTCCAGGATGTCCATGATTGATGGTTTCTCTGGCTACAATCAGGTCTCTGTCCTGCCTGAGGACAGGGAAAAGATGACATTTACCACTCCATGGGGCACATTTATGTATGCCAATATGTCGTTTGGATTAATGAATGCAGGGGCCACGTTTCAGTGTGCCATGGACATAGCTTTCGTCGGTGAAAAGGATAAATTTGTGGTCATCTATCTGGATGACATCACAGTGTTTTCAAAGTCGGATAAAGAACAATGTCATCATCTCAGGAAAGTTTTCTTGAAATGCAGGAGTTTTGGCATTTCATTAAACCCCAAGAAATCTTTGTTCGCTATGCAGGAAGGAAAATTACTAGGCCACATAGTATCAGCGGAAGGAGTTAGGATTGACCCCAGTAGAGTTGAGGCAATACAAGCCTTATCAGTCCTGAGGTCCAAGAAGGAGGTCCAATCCTTCCTTGGCAAGATTAATTTCCTAAGGAGGTTTGTGCCTAACTTTTCCGAGGAGGTAAATCTTATAACAGCCATGCTAAGAAAAGGAAATGAAGTGAGGTGGACTTCTGAATCGCAAAGTTCCTTTGAGCAAATAAAGAAGGCCCTATCTGGAGCCCCCGTGCTTATCAGTCCTGATTACTCAAAGGACTTCCTTATTTTTTCCTTTTCTTCACCTGACATGGTAGTCATTGTTTTATTACAAATAAACAAGGAAGGGATAGAGCATCCTATTGCCTATTTCAGCCGAGCATTAAGGGATGCCAAAGTTAGGTATGACACTATGGAGAAGCAGGCCTATGCCCTGGTAAAGGATCTCAAGGCATTTAGAATCTATGTCCTGCAGTCAAAAATCATTGCTTACGTCCCCTCGATTGTTGTTAAAGACATTCTTATCCATCCTGACATAGATAGGAGAAGGAGTAAGTGGATAGTCAGGATTTTGGAGTTTGACCTAGAAATAAAGTCTACCAAATTGATCAAAGGTCAGGGCCTAGCCAAGATGTTGGTTGAATCCAATTGCCAAGCTTTGGGGATAAGTTTCATCAACGGATGCTCAGGAATCCAGCAGGGTCGGCTGTCTAAAAGAGACCCTCAAAGGGAGCCCCCATTGGCCCGGTGTCCTTGGTATAAGAATGTCATATACTTCCTGCAGGAGTGGCGGCCTCCAGATGGTCTGTCAAGAAACAAAGCAAGAGCTTCGAAGCTAAAGGAAGTCAGATATTGCCTTATTGATCAAATCTTATACTAGAAAGACCCCCTGGGGGTACTGTTAAAATGCATGGATCCACAAGAGGCCGACGGGATCGTGTTTGAATTTCACAGCGGCCTATGTAGAGGGAACCACTTCTGGAAGGCCACAGCCCACAAAATCCTCAGGGTTGGATATTACTGGCCCACTTTGTTCGGTGATGTCCATAGAAGAGTTAGAGCCTATATTACATGCCAGAGATTTTCAGGAAAGCAGCAGCTCAAGTCTCTGCCTTTATAGCCTGTGGTTGTTTCAGGACCCTTCCAGCAATGGGGCCTAGATTTTATTGGAGAAATCCACCCTGCTTCGAGTGGGCAGAACAGATAGATCCTGACTACCATAGAATTCTTTACCAAATGGATTGAAGCTATCCCCACTAGGAGTGTTTCCCCCAAGGTAATTATTGGATTCCTGGAAGACCTCATCACAAGATTCGGTTGCCCAAGAAAGATCATTACAGATAATGCAACCTCATTCAAGGCTGAACCACTGGTTAAGTTCTGTGAGAAATTAGGAATCAAGCTGATTCACTTCACTCCATACTATCCCCAAGGAAATGGTTTAGCAGAATCCTCCAATAAAGGTCTCATAAGGATCATCAAAAGATTATTGGAGGACAACAAAAAGGCTTGGAATTCAAAGTTGAAATTCGCTCTATGGGATGATCGGGTGACTACAAAGAGATCTATAGGCATCTCCCCTTTCTAGTTAGTATATGGAGCAGAAGTTATCTTCCCTTCTCAGCTGGCCATTCCGGTAGCGAAATTCTTCCAGGATTATCAAGAGGAGCCTAATGACATGGTCAGAAGGATTCACCAACTGGTAGAATTCCAGCAGGTCAAAGAGTAAGTGATGATCAGAGTTCAAGACCACCAGCAAAGGATCAAGCAAGTTTTTGATAAGAAATCCAAGAAGGAGGAGTTCCAGGTAGGAGACCTGGTACTGAAATGGGATGCTCCTAAACAAGACAAGGGAAAGCACGGAAAATTTGAAGCCTTGTGGATAGGGCCCTTCAAAATATCAGAGGTTTTGTCTAATAACACATATCGGCTACAGGATTTGGAGGGTGAAGAAGTTTTCAGCAGCCCAGTAAATGGGTGTTTTCTTAAAAAGTGTTTTGTCTGAGCCTTCCGTGGCTCCTACGTTTTGTAAATATTGTCTTTTCTGTTCTTTGTTTTTACTTTTATTGTTTCGGCTTAGTAAATGACTCTATAGCCCAACAACAAGGCACTAGGACTGCAAAATGAGTCCTTAGAGCATCACAGGGATGACTCTATCCCCCATGGAGCCTAATGTTAGTAACATTTTTCGTCCGAGGCACAAGAGTATTCAAGATTGCAAATGGCAGGAGGAGCACTGGGTGCAGCTCACAAAAGAAATCTATTTCGGGCTTAAATCAAGCGAGCGGGCACTTCATTCTTTTGCGGAAAGAATTCATCGACAAAGCAGAGCAGCGATTGATGGGTTGTTGCAGCTAACCGAGTCGCGCTAAGTATGGTGCAAAAGGGTTTTCAAGGGGCGTAAATTGCGATCAGTACAAGCGCAGTAGTTATTTCTTGAACTTGAGGTTCGTAAGTTTGGAGGGTGGACTATGTCTTTTAGTTGCGCGATATTGCGAGTTATGAAAAGTGCTCAGAGGGGGTCAACCTTCGCTGACCAATTCATCTCGAGACTTCGCGAGGGGAGAATGCCAAAGTTCGATACTCCAGCTCATGAAGCCACGGGTTGTGAGAGGCATTAGTACTTGGGCTCTAGCCAACAGTTACATGCAGAGAGCGCTGACCAGAAAGGGGGCCCAACCCGTATCACCATCTCGGGGATTGAGAGTTTAGAAAAGGGAGCCGAGGGTTTTTGACCCATGAACTCGCGAGTCGCGAAAGGGAAAGAACTTTTAAAGTTGGGCCCACAGTATCAGGGGGCAGTCTCAGTCGTCCATTTAAAGCGGACACCTGGCATGCGATTAGTCTCCCCGCCTTTTCGCCCATAGTGGTTTCGAAGTGCAAAAAATAGCTCCATCATATCTCGATACGCGAAGTAGCGAGAGCATTCAGGACCTAGGGCCCACAGCAACGTCGGGTGAGTTTAGGACCGACGGATTTGAAGGACACGTGGCACTCAATTGAGCCATCTCATCATTTCACCTATCGCAACTATGATAAGCAAGGATCAACTCCTTCCCATTCGCGAACGTCGAAAGCGCCTTGGGAATAAGTACGTGGTCACAGCTCGTGGTCACTTGGGGAAAGAAAGGAGCTGTGTAAAGAAGTCCAAAAGTGTCGAGTTCAGTTACAGAAGGGATTATCGCGATCTCCAGGTGTCATCGGATCCAATCTCAATATTGTTTCTTGCTCGGAATAAATGAAGGCAAGGAGAGGCGGTTGAAACCTCTCCTTAGTCATTAAGTGCGAAGTATGGAGGGCCTGGCAAGCGATCTACTCGAGAGGGTCTTGTGTACCCATTTTTCTGGAGAAGACATGCCAAAGTCCTCGACTAGACGGAGAAGTCTGTGCATGCTAGCCTGATGCTTAATGGCTCAGCTACCCTCCCCCTACAGGAGTCACGCGCAGTTAAGTTGGCGTCTGACAGGGATTATCCATCCGAATTCGGCTGAAGGGACACCACACTTTGGATGGTTGAACATACCTCTGATAGGTGAATTTTCCTGAGTATATAGACTCAGTCTTTGTATTTTGTGAGGTATCGATGGTTGAGCAAGGCTCCCGATTGTAAAGTTTTGATGAAGCACTAGTCTCTCTGGTTAATGTATAAGGCATTTGAGACTTCTTACCTTATGGATGTCAGCCTCTTTTCCATCTCTTGTATACTGTGTTAGAACAGATCGGAATTGGAGGATCCAGTCGAGTTGTAGCTGTTATAGGATGATGTAGGTTGGATCACTGTAACAGTTACATTGTTTCTAATCAGTTCATGTTATTTTCGTAGCGCTGAATGACTTAGAATTGGAGGATCCAGTTGAGTCACTCTTCAGCTCCTTGAAGCTCCGGACCAAGAGGATATTGGCTTCTGATTTTTTCATCCTCAAGCCTCCGAAGGCCTGTTGCCCGAGGCAATCTTGCTCACCCTTCTCACAAGTCTTCCTTCTACCACCCTTTAATCAATTTATTGACAGAAGTTGGATCAAGACCTCCCTTGCTGCATACATACTAGGCCCGGTCTCCTGAGTCAAAGTTTTATCTTCTTGATTCTTTACCCATTTGATCACCCCATTTATTAGACCATGACATAAAAACTGATGGGCATTAGGCTCTTCTCCTGCTGCAATCTAGGGGTGACTTCTGACGCTAACAAGATCTAAGAATTTTAACTATTCTTACCTTTATCAAAGCACAGAGCTTACAGATCTTACCTTTTTCTTGCAGATCTGATCTCTTTCTTCATAGATCTGACTTCTTTTCTTCAGATCTGACCTCTTTTCTTCAGATCTGACTTCTCTTCTTTAGATATGACCTCTCTTTCTTGGCACAAATCTTCACAGGTCAAACAGAACACTGCACACTAGGGAAACATATCTACACACAAATCTTATTTTTCACAAATATTTTTCTTCTTCAGTTCCCAACAATCACAGTTTCAGGTCCCGGCAACGGAACCATTTTTTGGCACAGGGACAAACCTAGGTTTCAGCACTCAAGAGCACACCAACAAAGCCCTAACTACCGGCCCTTTTGGAAACACCTGTGAAGAAGATGAAGTCTCACCCGAGGTAGAGGCAAGGGTGGTTGCAGGACTCAGATGTCTGCAACCTTAGCTGGGACACAAATATGTGATTATCTTGCTTACAATGCACTTAGCATCAGTTATTCTTTAACATACATTCATTAATACACTTCACAGAAAGCACAGAGAACTACAGTAATTACTTAGATCTAACACTTAGCAATGATAAACAGGTTATACTTAATAGATTAAGCACTTAGAATCTTATGTATCATATCTAGTATGCATTCATATCTCATAAGAACAAAGCATCAATAGATCTATCTAAACATATCAGAGAACTTAGCAAGAGAGAGACAAACACATCAACACAATACATAGAGTTACCATGGTTCACCCCCACCCTAGGGCTACGTCCACAAAGTCTTCTTCTGTTATTATCTTCTGTAAACCAAGTTACAACACAAATCCTTCAAGATCCTACCCTGCCTAGGACAAGAGATCTACGCAGCTCGCTAGATCCTCTTTCCCTGAGTAGATCCAAGTACTAAGTCCTCCCCTGATCCGTGCACTCAGCACTTACAATACTTACAGTAGGCACAGAGATCTTACAGTCACATAGATGTATGATCACATAGATCTACTTTATGCACTAAGCCATTCACTTTACTTCACACACACACACACACACACACACACACACACACACACACTTATACACATCTCCTACCCTTCTATTTATACATACAAAAGGCCTAAATACAGGCCGATATCCCTTTCCCATTACAATATTCCCAAAAAGCCCAAAAAGCCCAAAAAAGGGATGAAAATCTAGTGATCTCCTCTTCGCCATGCGATCCTTCTCCAATTGGATGTCGGAGTACCGAAAACTATCAAATATGACCAAGTATTCCTCAAAACTTTGTCAAGGGCCAACACCTACCAGTTGATT
>ML801105.1:11855-24918 GCA_009831015.1 Picea engelmannii | reverse complement strand
ATTAAGCATAAAATAATGAGAAAGGACGTTGTATACCTTGGAATGATTAGGTGAAATGATAGTATAAGTCAAAATGCAGGTGATGAAGGGTAAAATAATAGCAAAAAGTATGGGCAAAAAGGGTACAATATGTGGTCCCAACAGTAACCATAAAGAACAAGTACCCCTTACCCAGTATCGATGACTTGTTTGATCAGTTGGGAGGTGCTTCCATCTTCTCAAAGATTGACTTGAGATCTGGATACCATCAAGTCTGAATCAAGGGTGAAGACATCCACAAAACTGCCTTTAGGAAAAGATATGGTCACTATGAGTTTTTGGTAGTACCATTCGGATTAACCAATGCCCCTGCCACTTTTATGTGCTTGATGAACAATGTGCTCAGCAAATTCCTAGACAAATTTGTACTGGTTTTTATTGACAATATATTAATTTACTCCAAGAATAGAGAGGAACATGAGGAACATCTTAGACTTGTGCTTCAAGTGTTAAGAGAACATCAACTCTATGCCAAATTTAGTAAGTGTGACTTTTTCCAGAAGAAAATACAATACTTGGGACATGTCATATATGAAGAAGGAGTAGCAGTAGACCCTGACAAGACCAGGTCTATCATGGAATGGCCTACTCCAAAGGACGTTTCAGATATCAGATCCTTTATGGGCTTAGCAGGATACTATAGGAGATTTATAAAAGGATTCTCCAAGTTTGGTTTCCCAATCATTTCCCTCCAGAAGAAGGGATCTAAATTCACGTGGACACAAGAATGTGAAGAAATATTTCAATCCCTAAAACATCTACTGACCCACACACCTATGTTGAAGATCACCGATCCTGAAGCTGACTTCCTTGTGTGCACAGATGCCTGGAAGGAAGGGCTCAGAGGAGTCCTTATGCAAGGAGGAAGTGTAGTCTGCTATGAATCCTGAAAATTGAATGAGAACAAAGTCAACTATGTGACCCATGATCTAGAACTAGTTGCCATAGTGCACGCCTTAAAAATTTGGAGGCATTACCTCCTGGGAAGAAAATTTGTACTTATGACAGACCACTGTGGATTGCGATATCTATTTGACCAACCAAAACTCAATGTTAGACAAGCTAGGTGAATGGCCCTTCTTAGTGAGTTTGATTTCGAAATCAAACATATCAAAGGAAAGGAAAATAAGGTGGTCGATGCCCTTAGTAGAAGTATGAAAACAATTCATCTGGCAGCGGTGAGCACCTGCGAGACGAATGTCAAGGAAAGAGTCAAGAATACACAAGAAATAGACACATTCTTCTAGACCGTGACCTCGTACCTGGAGCAAGAACCCACAGGAATAAAGTATGAAGGCTACCAGATGATAGATGGATGTCTACTAACTTACAAAAATAGGTTGTATATTCCAGAATGTGATGACTTGAAGAGGTTCATAATGGATGAACTACATAAAATAACATATATTGGTCATCCCGGATACCAGAAGATGATCACATCCACTAGGAAACAATTCTATTGGCCCGGATTGAATAAATACATAGCTGAGTACTTAGCCAAATGCATAGAATGCCAATAGGTTAAAGCAGAACACCGACACCTAGCAGGATTATTACAACCTCTACCAATCCAGGAATGGAAGTAGGAAACCATTTCCATGGACTTCATCAATGGATTACCAAAATTGACCAAAGAGAATGACGCCATCATGATAGTGGTGGATAAATTGAGCAAGCCTGCCCATTTTATCCTCGTCCAATCAACTTGCAAGGAAATTGATATCGTCGATGTATTATGTTGGTTGTGGAGCCTGATTATCTTCCTGATTTAGAGGTCTTTTACTTTCAACAGTGTTTATACCCCATGAAGTATTTACACCCCAGAAGTATGTACACTCTTCCACGCGGGGGAGTGCAGAGGGGGGGTACCCCCTCTGCGGGGTCTAGGGGGGCTATCCCCCCGGCTGGGGGGTCTGGGGGCAAGCGGGCCCCTAGTGGGGGTTCATGGGTGAAGCCCCCGAAGAAAAAATTGCCTTGTAAAAGTATATTGTAATTTCATTGTAAATCTGGACCGTTCATTATAAGGTCGCAGATCTAATGGTAGAGATTATGTTAGGGTTTTTTTCCCTAGAAGGCAACCCTCTTTTATGAGGGAAATGTATCGCGGCTATGTGTGGTGGTGAATATTGGATTCTGAGAGAGGAGACTGTGAGATAAAGAAGAGGAAGTTACAGCGGGTTTTGTTGTAGGTTGTATCCCTTCATTTGTTGGATAATAATAAAGGAAGGACATGGCAATTTCTCTGGTGGATGTCGCCCACACTGGGTGAACCACATAAATCTGTGTCTCTCTTGTATTGTGTGTCCTCTATGTTTTGTTTCTGCATTTGTTTTATTTTATTGCTCCGCGGTCCTGTTTTTCTAACATATTCATGAAGGAGATATTCAGACTACATGGTATGCCTAAGGAGATCGTGTCTAACAAAGACATGAAATTTACTTCCAACTTTTGGAAATCCTTGATGGTTGGTCTGGAGACCAAATTATTGTTTAGGACAGCCTATCATCCTCAAACTGATGGAAAAATGGAAAGATTGAACCAAATATTAGAAGACATGCTAAGGATGCATGTAATGCATCAACCCAAAAAGTGGGAAGATTACCTGCCACTGGTGGAATTTGCCTACAACAATGGCTACCAAGAATCCCTGAAGATGAGCCCTTTCAAACTCCTCTATGGTAGACCGTGCAATAATCCAGTGAGTTGGAGTAATCCCATAAACAGAGTTACTATTGGACACGACATGTTGAAAGAAATGGAACAACAATTGACTCAGATAAAACAAAATCTAAAGGTCGCTCAGAACAGATAGAAAAGTTATCCCAACCGAAAGAGAACTCTGAGAGAATTCAAGACAAGAGACCACATATATCTCAGAGTTAGGCCCAGGAATATTTCCCTGAGGATGGGAGCTTGTGCCAAGTTGGCACCTTGGTATTGTGGACCCTTTGAATTTCTAGATAGAGTGGGACCTGTAGCCTATAGGCTAGCACTTCCTCCCACAGTAAAAGCACATAATGTTTTCCATGTTTCATTATTGAAGAGATATGTACATGATTCTAATCATATAATTGACTGGTCTATGATACAGGTGGAACCGGAGGAATAATTCCTGCCAGAACCTCAATGCATACTAGACAGAAAGGAAACCCCACTCAGGAAATGAACCATTGCACATGTCAAGGTGCAGTGGAAACATTTTGGCCCAGATGAGGCTACGTGGGAAATGGAGGATGCCATGAAACGAGCATATCCGATTTTGTTTACTTGTGTATATACACGTCATATTGATAGAAATAACATCGAGGATGATGTTCCTTTAAGGGGGAGGGAATTGTAACACCCTATTTCCCCCAGTCTGTAAAAATAACTATATTGGCCAAGAACTATGGCAAACTCAAAGATGTGAATGTTTGACTTGACGGACCTTTGTATAAAAGGTCGATGAATGTAAATTATGCTATGAATATGTGTTGCATGACTCCTGGGAGGGGGATGTGCTAAAATATACCATGATGGATAATGAGAGGTGGTGGAAGGGACCTGGAATGGTTGTGTTAACTTCCACCGAGCCAGTACTGTATTGGTTTATACTTGCTCACAAAGCAAAGAATCTCTCTGATCCTAGAAGGGATTTCCCGTCAGATTGGTAGGTGGGGAGGCTCCTCAAGATTTAATGAGGGGATGGGGGTGAACCACCCATCCATAACAGCTCTCAAACCTGACCATGGACAATGGAATTCGTGCCACACGCAACCTTGCAGACAAAAATTGGCAAGGGAGGAAATGTGGAAAGGGAGAGCAACGCGCACGATGGAAAATCACAGAAGAGAACTGGAGAAACCAAACACAGGGAGTTCTGAATACCAAGAGAAGAAGAGTAACCTTCATCCTGGATTGTTTTCTTGTATCAGGAGAAGGAAAGTAACCTTCGTCCTTGATTTCTGTTGAGCTGGAAGTAGGAGACTGAACCTCAAAGCATCGTGGTCTAGCTCGGGGGTGGTTAGTGGTAAATCTATTTGGAGTCACTGAGCCTACGGTTGGGTGGAAACGATCACCCCTCTCAGTAGTTGCATCACACCTGGTAGATTTGATAAGTGTTTTACACCTTGTATTTTGAACTAAATATCATGAATGCATGTTTGTATTTATATGCCCATAATAATTCTTGTGTAGAATGATTGCTTGGTATTTTAAACTAGAAATAATGGATGCATGTGTATCTTATATGTCACCGTTGGTTTTTGTATAAATGGTTAAGTCTGGAAACCTTATGCAAGGAAGGATAACTCTCTAAGGTCTCGGAGTCTCTAAGGTCTCGGAGTCATGGGAGTTTGAAGCCCGTGAAGTGGAATTTCGTGATTCAAGCTCAGAAGGGATAGTGAGCCCAATTATAGAAAGAGGGAATACTCTATCATTTGGTAGACGAATGGTCGAAATCCTTTTGGGAATACCCCAGGTTTGTCAAGACCAATGGATCTAGAGAAGGAGCGCAGGCGTGAACACCTCACCCCTTTCAGCCTTTGCAAGTAGCGATGGGACCCAGGACCGTAGATTTAAGGATCTGATGGAGCCCTATTGACCGTCGATCTTAGCCTTTATATAGGCAGGAGAGTAGCATTTCCCTGACTCACCACTTGGAGAGGTCAAGGGTAGGGATGCATGAACTCATGATTCGCGAGACCGCGACGTGATCGTGACCATTGAATCCAATGCAAGGGGGAACCATTGGATTAGAACCTTTGTGGGTATCACCTATCGGGGGTTCAGAACTTGAGAGAGTTTCCTTTCGATTGTAGAAGTCGCGAACTGTCGAGCGTCGAGGGCTCATTCAAGAACATGACCCATCCTTAAGTGGGGACCGCATGGTTGAAAGGTGGCATAACAATGAGCACCCAGAGAAAGGTGGGAATGGGTGACAGATGATGGGCAGATGTCACCTAGGAAGGAGTCAACCCATTGTTGACTTATCATATCTTAGGAACTCGTGGAGGAGGAGCATGAGGGCTCAACACTCCAACCTGTGAAGTTGCGATATGCGAGTAGTGCTAGTATTTAGCCTAGGAAGTGGGTAACCAATGGTGGACACATGTCACACTGGGGAAGAGTCAACCCACTATTGATTTATCGTGGCTCAAGGTTTTGCAAGATGAAGAAGTTGCACCTTGATCGCTAAGGCCACAAAATGTTGAGAACCGAGGTCTCGTGCGGGGTTGACAAGTGGCGTGTGCACGTCACTTTGGCAGAGTCCACACAACAATGACTTCTCGCATCTTGGGGATTACAGAAGGAGGAGCACGAGAAATCAACACCTCAATTGGTGAGGTTGCAAGTAGGGCTAGTGTTTGGCCAAGCCCATAGTTACATGTGGCAGGCACTAGTGAGGAGGGATCCATACCAGCATAGCATCTTGGGTATCGGTGTTTGGAGAAAGGGAAGTCGAGGGTCTTGATTCCTGACTCGCGAGTTGCGAAAGGTGCTTGCGCTAAGGCCAGCTTGTGGTTGTTTGAGGGAGTTTAAGGAAGGAGAGGGTCTGTACTAGGCCCCATAAAAGTCTCGAGTATTCTGTTCATTGAAGGAAAAGACAAAAAATCTCAGTTGCAGTAGTGGGTGTGTGACATAAACACATAGGAATTGTCATATTCAATCTTCAGGCAAGGACCAAAGAAGGTCTCGCCCGAGACACCATGAGAATCACATACACCATTAGTCTTGTGCAAGTTGTGAAGGGACAACACATACATAAAACCTCTAGAAATAAAAATCCATTCATTCTAGCTTATTGATATATTACTATGCAGAAGAACATAAATAGACATACATCCAAACCATAACACATGAAATGTAGAGAGAAAAGTATCCATCTTCCATTCATTCATTTCAACATAATTCAGATATAGTTTCATGCACAAAGGCTAAATCATACTCAAAATGTATCAACATTTAATCAGAACATAGAAGAATCGTGCACTAATATATGTTTCTTCTCATTCATACACATATACTATCTTTGAACAACAAACTTATGCAAAAAATATTACAAAATTGAACTTGGAACTCTCACCCTCTTCTATCTTACTTCCCTCCTACAATCATGAATGAGCTATATTTACTCAACAATCCCAACCCTTTACATATCCACATGCATCCATCCATATCTTTTGCAACATCCCCACTATAATCCCTAGTTTAATTAATGAATAGTGTAGATATGAATGTGACTATGGCCAAGCGATGTAATATACTAAATGTATTTTTTGAATTTTAATAAATATAATGTGATATCCATTGCTGAGAATATGGGCATAGATGGGGGCTGATTAATCCACAATAGAGGGGGAATGCCTAAGAGGGGCCCAAGGGGGAAATAATTTATGGGTGTTAATTTAAACCCACATTTTTGAATTTTATTATCATTTGGGGAAACATTCTATTTTCGTTTGAGTGTATGAGAGCCCAATCATTAAATATATGTCATAGGGTGGGTGTTAGAGTCACATCACATAGTTATTAAAGAGAACGGGACTGAAGTACAATCAACATTTGTGAGAGTGAGCAGTCAACTTTCTTTGGAAAATAGAGAAAATTTGTATGGGGAAAATAGGTAGTTCTTTCACATTCATTTTTTTGGCATGAACAACAAGGGAGAGAAGGAAAAAAGAGCACCATAGCTAGATCAAGGAGGCTGGAATAATTATGGAGCATGTTGGAGCATTTTTGGAGTGTTTTGGAGCTGAAGATTGAAGGGCCAAGTTGTTAAGCCTGAAGACTGAACTCCTATGGGAGTTGCACTGTAACAACAAGGGTTGTTATTGGTTAATGGTATTTTTCCTAGTAGTGAATTCCTTTGAGTTCCTAGAAGAGAGATTCCTAGTTACCTAAGATACAGAAACCCTTATAAATGAATGGGATGCTCGATGGACTGAGAGAAATGAAGGGGTACATTCCTTAGGTTGGGTAGGTCAAGAGGAATAGAGATTGAGGAAATTCAGGATAGTTGTAGGAGAATACCAGTGGGTTGTGAGGTATTGAGCTATGGGTAGACTATGAGAGGAACCCTTCTTTTGTGGATCCCTAGCCCCAAATCGGGGGTGACTTGCTATTGAGATATGGAACAACAAGTCTATGGTTGGGTGGAACGTCTTTCCCAAGAATCTGGTTACACAAACTTTATTTTAAAGAAAATTGTTTATCTATTATCTAAGTTTTCTTATGAATCTTATGGCTATGAATTTTATTATGTGAATGAGAATGGTTTTATGTGTTGTTATAGATGATTTATTAGCTACAATCATGTACATTTATAATGTTTTAGATGAATTTAATTATGGGCATTATAATCTAGTTAATATGTGCATAATTTGTAGTTGGTAAGCTACAGGGAATGAATTACCAAGAAAAAAAATTTGTTTTGTGTATTTAGCGTAGTAATATTCCTTAGTTATGCTAGGGGACATTACATATTTCGCGGGGCATGGAAATCATAAATAACTTTCCAGCTTATACATAACCTCAACCATTATCAATGGGGTTGTTACAAAGTCAGTTACAATGATTTCCAAAAGATACGTGTTGATTCGATCTGCATGCACCTTCTTTTACGTTCTTGCTCACAGTAAAAAATGGGTTGGAGTGTGCAATGAAAAATTGGGTTGGCACATGCAATTAATCCTTGGCTTGTGCAAATTATGAAATATGTCATAACTATTTGCATATGTTTCAATGTGCACACATTGTTGACTTGTAGTGCACACATGATATTTAAACCTTCAGTTCCAACAAACCCCCAACACTATTCATTGGCTTGTCCTCAAGAAAACAACGTTGTTTATGGCACAATAGAGGAGGTTGACAGAATTTTTGTCATTAGTTCCTGGATGAATTCCTTGAAGTGATTGTCAATATCATCAAAATTTTCTTACAGCCAATGCATCAAGTTGCATACATTATTCGATGAGGTTTTTGGCATGTGAAGGTTGATTTGTTCCATATTTATGGTCATGGGAGTTGTCATTGTTTGTGTCGCTACTAATTAGTTGTAATAAAACTAGGCTTTCTTGGTTGTGTCTATTATGATGCTTGACACCATTTGTTGTTCAGTGTGGGTTTTTGTAATCTCCCAAATATTTCTAGCAATTGATTTCATGGCCTCTTGTTATTCAACAAGGGGTAGGGAGGACAATGTTTGTTGTTGTTGCATGATATGGGATTTAGTTTCTTGGATTTGATCATCAATAGCATGGAATTTAAGGGCATTCTAGAAGTGTGTCTAGAGTTTTAATCTATATTCAATGACCCCTGCTAAGTCTATGATATGCATTTTCCCCATTTCAATTCCTCTTCTAACATTGCTATTTTTTGTTGCAACTCCTAACTCTCTATTGGAGGGTGTTGGAGATTTTTTGGAGCTCTAGATTTTGTGTTTCTAGATATTGAGATTTCTCCTTGAACTTTCCAAGTTTTCATGCAGTGGGGAGGTCCAAAGTCTCTTCTTATTTATGGGGGACTTTCTCAAAATCCTTGTCTATTGCTCTAATTAATGAGGAGTGCATAGTGATTTCCATTGTATGAAGTTCCTTGATATCTTTCATATGTAGTGTCAATTTCCTTATGGACCAATATTTCTTGGTGAATTTGGCCCTAAGTGTCTCTATGGGTGGTAGTTTATTGTTCATGTCATTTTTGTGATTGTTCATAAGATTGGTTGAGAGCCTGATTCATATCCCCCAATTCATTCACGATTGTGGCCACATAAGTTTACAGGTATTGTGAATACACCTTCGCCAAATCTAGCTCGGTTTAATTGGATGGATCCCAAGTGGTGACCACCACTGGATTTAAGCACATCACTCTCCACTAGGTATTATTGCATGATGATGTTGGGCATGACTTACTAGTTTTCATATGTTATGTTGGTGGTTGGACCATAGATGATGGAATAATTTCCAATTGTCGATACAATGTGTTGAATTTTTTCATTACCTCTTTTTTCATGATCTATTGCATGAACAGTTTCCCCTTGAGCTCATTAACAAGTCTCGATATGGGTGCAATAATATACCTTGCTAATTGTGTTGGGGAATTGGTATCCGACCATGTACTACTTCCTTGATCAGGTCCCACTATGTTCTTTGTGGACTACAAGGGGACCTCCTCCACGATGGGTGTAGAGTGGATCTCTAGTGGGGGAGTGGGTGTGCGTGCTTGGTCATCAGGATCCGGGATTGAATTGAGGTTAATCGGTTTCAATAGTTTATTTGAAGGTGGATTCCATGCCAATGATGTTTTTGTCTTTTTCCACTTGGGCCCCATACATTTATCATCCTTCTTGCCCACATTAGTGTGTGTCCTTTGACCCATGGGTTTTTTGTGCTTTTCTTGGGATGTCTCCTCCTGTTGTTGCTCAACCATAGGCTCCTTGTCCTCACATTGATATTCTTATACCCTTTTTCTTTCCCATATCCTTTTGGTTCATGCCTCTAGCAACTTGGGATCCTCAGTAGGTGTAGGTTTAAGGTGGTCCGGATATTTTATAATTCCCTACTTGATGTCGTCCTCGATGATACAAAATGAAAACATGGTGATTTATTCCTTTGTGTTTTTTCTTGGGTAAATAAAGACATTATGAAAAGTGCATTCGAAGTGGAGGTAGTATTCATACCTATCAATAATATTTCTTGGTATTTGTAGTGTTGTATCAGTCGCTTAAATGAGTTGGGTGTACGATTTTTGAAATTCTTTGTTAGTCGATGCTTGGAGTTGGTTTTCCTTATTGTACTACAGTGTGAGGAACTTGGGTGTGGGGAAGGATTTCAAGTCGACTACATCATCCTCATGGCCTGGTGGGGGCCTCCACAGAATCATGGCAAGCAATAGTATGATCCAACTATAATGAATCTATTTACCTAAGTATTATGCCAAGTCCTATGCCTCCAGGAAATATTCAACAAATTTTTTCATTAAGTATCTCACCCAAGCCATTCAGAATCCTTCAATGCATCATTCCACTACAACAACTATGTTTATTAGGAACTCATGCTTGAGACACTTGTGTAGTAAATTACAGGAAATTATTTGTGTAGTGAAGTGGATGCATTGGTCATTGATTTCCAAAATCATCACCCCTTTTGATCCCCTGTACATATCACATTTGGTGTATATTTCCTCATGGAATTCATCCTTGGCCTTTAGCACTTTCACTGGGTCCTCTCCCTCTGTTGAAAGGCCTAAAACTTGGTGCATGGAATTATCGTCAATTGGGTATGGCCTTTTCAGTCAAAGGAATCCAACATGCAATCAACTAATAAAGAATCATATCCATGCACTAATAGGTGGGTTGCAACCAAAGTGTGGGATGTCTACCAAAATTAGTATCCCTAATTACTTGAGGGACTTGACCCATTGTTTGGTTACTACTCATTGTTTTTTGTTTTCCCCTTGGATTATATGTGTTTAGTTGTCAAAGTGTAGCTAAGGGAATTTCACTTGGTATCACACATTATAGTATGCATATCACAACTGGGGAATCTTTCCTAATCAAGGGCTTATGAAATCTATATTGGTTGGTATTTTGGGCTTGTGCACCTATTGTTCTTAGACCGCATTGGTTTTTTATTGTGTGTGGGGTTTACTTGGGGAGGCCATTATCCTATGTGAAGGCTTAGTGCCTTCGTTTTCCTTAAATATTACCTATTGTTTGGAATTTATGTGCTAAAATGACTATGGCAGCCAAGTATGTGACGCAAAATTTCTGACTTATGATACTCTTCACTCGACTCTTGATTGTATTCTTAGATTTATTTGCAAACATAATGAAGCAAAGTGTGGTTGTCAGGATGTTCAATATGTTGAGGATAAATTATTCCCAAAATTACTCAACTATAGGGTCGTAGTAATGTCCATTCATAGTGGCATGTACCATCATTACTATCATGCATCAAATGGAATTACTACCATAACTTATTACCTTTCACTATATTATCATCACCTATCCTAGGGATAACTTCCCAATACTTTGTCATCATATCTGTTTACATCATGGAAGCTATCAAATCCCGTCATTCTTTCCCTTTGATTGGAATCTAGCATTTAAACCTTAATCTTTCCTGAATGTGCAAAATCCATTCTGGGTACGACCTATCTAATGCACACCCCCCCCCTTCTCTCCTTGGGGTTGCGCGACCTCTTGATCTTGGATCTTCAAACTCCTGGAACCAAACAGGTTCTTTGGGCCTTCAACGGACCCTGAACAATTAATACACTCAAAGGTCCCTTGATGTCGCCTACAAGTTCAGACTACCTGCAACTCTTCTCTCCAGCACTTGGAAATACCGATTGTGAGTACTAGTCTCACGCTAGACTCTTTCTCCTCTGTGACCTCGAGTTGATCCCTTCACCACTTCGGGATCTAGAGATATTTCAACCTCCTCCTCTGTTTCCTCCCAAAACACCTTTCTCTGAATCTGCGGGTCTCTTCCACATGTCTCCCTGGATCTGTCAATCGAGTTGTACTTCCAGATTTCACTACTTCACGAAAATCACACCTACTCTACACTTACCTCCTCTGAACCTCTAACTCCTAATTCTCTAATCCTCTACCATGTGTCTCCTGACAGTCAATGGTTAATATTCACCTCATGACTTTGTGACTTTGGTGATCCCACCTCTCGACACTTCAAAATTCTCTAAACACTAAAATGTCGAAACACCTCACGGCTAATTCTCCATGCAACTTTTCCATATCTGACAGTCTAGAACGATCTCAATCCCTCCTGGATGGATCTCTCTTTGTTGATTCTGGGAAACTTCAAAGGACTCCTCCCTTTGAATATTTCTCGCCACTCTTCCTCCTTAAATTTGTTCTTTCTCGAACTTTTTCTTTCTTAGAATATTCTCTTCGACACTTAGTCAAAATTTCATCCTATGCACACCTTGCAACAGGTCCTCCTCCACAACTTCACTTCTTTTTGGATGGTTCTCACTACTCCTCTTGAGATTTCGAGTCGAAAAACTCTATCACGCCCTCCTTGCGAACACAATTCCTTCAATATTGACTTTGAAGACAACTGTGCACTCTTTGCAGAAGTTCTTCCATGCCCTATTGTTCCCTATGAACAATACGAAACTCAGTGAGGTTCCTCCTGTTATCACCAATTATTATAAGGGGGGTTTTCCCTTTTGGATTCGAGCCTGTGTTGTAAAGCATGAGGAAATGGGGCTCGAGAACCCATCAAATGAGTTTATCCAAGGCCGCAGCCATGAGTGCCAAGCACAGCACACAGAAAATTTCCTTTTCCGGGTTAAAAATCAAGCGAGTCAGCCAAGACTATTCTCAACGGTGAGGATCCATCGATGGAGCAGATCAATGGTCATTGGGTAAGCCGGAGCCATGAATTTGCATGAGGATTAGCATATGAGCCCATCCCTTAAGGCCAAAGTCACGAAATGATCGTGGTCATCCAATCTTGTAGGGACAGGTGGCAGTGCTTGAGCCATTTTGCGGTTCTAGTCATCGGGAAAATAAGGAAGAGATACATCATGTATCCCTGGTGTGCGTAGTCCTGAAAGAATCGGGACCGTTGATCAAAGAAAGATCTCAATCATCCATCCAAGGGACACGTGGCATGTGATTAAGCACCATTGCGGTTTCGACTATCAGGATTTCAAAGGACAAGGGGTCTCTCCTCCATTGCATTAGGAAACCCCGAAATGAGAAATGTTAAACCCCCGGGGTGTTGGTCCCATGGTCCTAGTGCCAAGGTCATTTAGAAGGAAGGGCCAAAGATGGTATGAAATGGGTAAAGCCCACTTTTCCTAAGTCGACGATCGGGCACATATGATTTAAAAGAGGCATGTATCTGGGCGGCCATGATCCATGTGCCCAGATCTATGGACAAGGTCTGATTTCAAACCCCCTCCGCCATTCTTCCTTTAATGGGGGGGGGTTGGAATGGTACCATGCAAGTTTCAATGGTTGGGATTGAAGTGCCCAGATCTGTGGTGCACATTCAATTCTGGACCCCCC
>ML801104.1:138046-162901 GCA_009831015.1 Picea engelmannii | reverse complement strand
TGGGCAGTATTGTTATTTATATTGGACCCCATTGATCGCCTAAAGGTTGGCTGTGAGCATCAAACGGGCAGAGCTTGTAGAAGATATGGAACAATTGGGTTGTCGTTACTTTTATTGCTTCTGGTGTTTGATATGGGTGGTTTCAGCAGGATCAACAGCTGCATCCGGTTTCAACATCACAACACTTTTGTGGAGGTACCAAGAGTTTGAAACCTTCAACAATCTATTGACAGCCACCAATGTGGCCAAAGACATAAACAGCGGGACATCTCTCACAATACTGGCCCTGTCCAATTCAATCTTGCAGAATTTCATTGCCAGCTTTAGAGGAAACCTTCCAGTAATGGAGATCCAATATGTTCTCCAGTATCATGTGCTTCTGGAATACTTGGATTGGGATAGGCTCCGCCAAATGACCGACAGAGGAACACTCATAACCACTCTCTATCAAACCACAGGAAGAGCACCTAAAAACTCTGGGTTGATGAACATAACTTGTGAGAAAAATGGAAAAATCAGAATCAGAGCACCTGCTCCTTATGGAGGCAGTTTCAATGCCACGGTCACGAGGCTTGTCAAGACGTTTCCTTACAACATCAGCATTTTTAGTATCAGTAACATGCTTATACCTTATGGGTTTGATTTGTCGGCCTCATCTGAACCTAATGACAGTGCAATCAATGTTACAGATGTTCTTCTGAATGCCAAGAACTTCAACTTTGTGGTGTCAATGATGGTGGCTTCTGGGATGAATTCAGAGTTGGAGTTTGATCAAGCAGGTGCTGGTATTACCATCTTTGCCCCAACAGACGATTCATTCTCAGCCCTTCCTCCTTATACATTGCAAGGACTTACAGCCAGAAACAAGGCTGTGGTTCTCAAGTACCATGTTTTGCATTCCTATTATCCTCTTGGATCTCTGGAATCCATAGTGAATCCGGTTCAGCCCACATTGGCCACAGAGTCCATGGGAGCTGAGACCTACACCCTCAACATCACAAGGGTCAATGGTTCAGTAGCTGTGGATACAGGTATTGTTCAAGCTTCTATAACCCAGACAGTTTTTGATCAAAAACCCCTTGCAGTATTTGCAGTGCCTAAGGTTCTCCTTCCTCGCGAAATGTTTGTTAAACAGTCTCCTGTTCAATCTCCTAAGAAGTCTCAGTCTCCCCAGGTGCCGGTTCCTTCCCCTGCCCCACAATCATCTCCTCTCCTTGCAATTCCTCCAACACCACCGGATGTAGTTCTTAACCCTCCATCATCACATATACCTCCCTCTGCATATACTCATCCGTCATCTTCTTCTCCTTCCTTTGGTGGGCCATTTGGGGAACCCCATTTGCTATCTCGTCCACAGCCTGACCAGACAAGTAAGGCTATGACAACTTTGATTACATTTCAGTTTACTTTAGCTGCCCAATGTATTTGTATCATCTACCTTGGCTATCCATTTTTCCAGAGAAAGTTTTCTTAGCTGAAACGAGCTTTGGAGCAGGGATAACAATTGAAAATTTTTCAGTGAGGGTCATAGGAGCATTTATCTGTCATGAAAGAATTATCTTCCAAATAAAATTCAAGCACCGGATCCACTTCAAAATAAGTTCATTCTACCCTCCATAAAAAGGGCTTAAAAAAAGGTTTTGCCCTACAGAGAGGCAGTTTGCATGAATCTATAAGATGCAAGAAGCATTATCCCATATCTAGAGGTATTCGGAGAGCAAAGAGTGCTTTTCAGTTCGTGAATGACGGGTAGGTCGATGGTGTCATTTGTTGTTGTTGAAGTACAAGCTCATTCCTTGCTTTCGAGATTGGTGACCTCTCTCTCTTCTGGTTCTGGCTCATTCAGTGCCAAAACCCTAGTATTAAGTGTATATTGTATGTAGCAGTATTAGCAGTATTGTATAGATGGTTCCGTGGAAGGACGCCTTCTTCTGATTCATTTAGATTGTACTTAAATTGAAATAATATTTCTATACCCTTGCTTGATTATGTTACAAGGTAATAATTTATCTGTCGTTATTTTTGTTCTTCCTTAGCTTTAGCAGATTGTGGGTTTAAAGCTTACAGAGGAAGAGACAGAAATGGAGTGATTTCTTTCGTCATATCAGGTGGTTTTCTAAATCCATCTATGGATATTTGAAATTTCCTTACAGAAAATATCTTATTCACTTTCTGGTCATGTAAAGTACTAACATTGGACTCCTAACTAAAGATGGAGATTACTTTCATTTATCGTTTGGGGATCCTGCCTCCATGTTGTGCTGGATTCAGAATACTTTTGGGTTCGTCCATGGCATCTTTAACAAAAAGCCATTATGATTCAGTAAATAGGTTTCAGACTTCAATCTTAATTTCAAATCTAAATATAAATAGATAGCTGCTTGGCAATACATCAGACTTGTAGTTTTGTTATCCTATAGTACATCTTTTGTTCTGTGGTTACCAACTTACAAGGAAATACATGGACTATTATTTCGTTTGACTCACTAAAATTTGTAGGGCCGGTCTAATAGAATTTGAGAAGAGAACATCGGCATGGCTTCTTTCCCTTTATTTTAAAGACTGCACTACTTAAAACAAACAAGCGTCTTCATGGGATTTGAGCTTTAGTTATTTAGGTTTGTGACTTTGAGCTGAGTAGAAATTTCATAATACTTTTTCTTTCAAACCTCCATTAGCGTACTCAGGTTGTTTTAATTGTCAAAAGCTGATCGGTTTTGGTTGCCCTGGAATATGATTTAGGAGAATGTACATACAAAACTTTGCCTTTTCATGAAATATTACATTATCACCATCAGAAACGACCCTCATTACAGGTGGAATGTAAGGAATTGAGAGTCTGTAGCATGGGATCATGTAAATGTGTTTGAAACATTTTGAAAGGATGGACTTTTGATGCATTCGATGGCTTCCGTGGCCAAGATTTTGAATTCTAAATTTCCAATCTAATAGTCATAAGAAATAATCTTTTTATCAAGGACTGTGGGATACACACAAAATACTTCTACAATTGCTTCTTCCTGGCAAATTTTATAGGAAGCTCTGCAAAGTTTCCTATTGTTTTTTGGTTTTACATGATCTGAACTTGTACAATGCAGGCTTTGAAGGTTATAAGCATTATATGGGTCAGGAATAAACTGGTTGCCAGCCAATGTTTTAGTCCAGACACTCAACAGGTAATTGGATGGTATGATGTTGACTGCCGAAATCCAATCTTAGTATCATAACTATGCCTGGGTATTTTGGTGATGAAAATCTATGCTTGTATTGAACACAGCAGTGTGTTTGTTGACCAGGGTCGACTCAAAACTGCTTTATTGGAATCAAACCATTCATTTGTCAATCTAGGAACCAAGCTGAGTGAAAATGGATTTAGTGGAAATATCATTTGCTAAAGGAACACTTTGTGAATAGGAGAGTAGCTAGCATTCATTTCAGCCGAGACTTTGAGTAGATGGGGTCAACAGGGCCCAAATATTTACCCTATCTTCTCTAATGAGTCTGGTGACCACTATTTTTGGTCCTGTCCTTGCGCTAAGAACATATGGCTGCCTATATTCATGGTCTTTGCTCGTGATGATGTTGAATCTGGGTTAAATCAATGTCAGCCTAACATTGGCAACTCTCTCTCCTTAGTTGTGGCATAGCTCAGGGTTTTGGTTTGAGAAATCATCCCAGCTAAGGAATCCTCTTCTTTTGGCAATTTAGTCAATCCTATAATTATGATTTCTCATGCTGGGAGCACGGCCTTCTTCCCGAAAACAATTTCGCTTCTCCTCAGTTATGGACAAAATAAGAGATCAAGTCTGAAAAGCAACCAAGGGCAGTGATATATTTAGCCACAAAATTTTCCTGATCTTATCTGCCAATGATGGCATTTGTTTTCATCTCTACTATTTTCAGTTTCAATATTTCTATGCAGGTGCCCCTCATGCGTGATCTAAACTGCCAACGACCCCTCTTTCGGGCGACAGATTCCTTTATAATTCCTGCAAACATCATGGTTATAACTTATACTCTTGTTTTCACCTGGGTTATCGTCCCGAACGGTTTTGGGCGTCTACTGAATCAATCCAAAGCCTCATAAAACCCAGAATCAGGCCAATTTCATTGGAATGTTGAACTTTTGTTTTGTTAGACTCTAACGATGGTTGGGATAAGTGACGGCACTGGACAAGCCATAAAAAAATTTAGAATAAACTCTATTACGTCAAAGATTGATTGCAAAGAACACTGTGCTCTAATAAAGTAGTATGACCCCAAAATTTATCGTGGCCTCTTTAATCTTGACGTTGTTTATGCAATAATCAAAACTCACATTTTGCACAAAGAATTCGGCAAAGCAAATCCTCCACATTTAGCTTACAAATGGATTTGAAGACACCAAAGACACCCAGGGTAGTCATAAATTGCGAAAAGATCACATTTCAAGGAGCTGTAGCCAAATGCCCAAACAAAGAATGAGTTTTAATTAAACTTTAGTGCACATCTAAGCTCCTCGTGATGGCATTTCTGATTCTTTGTCAGTAGCATTTTCAGTTTCAGAAATGCTTATGCTCGTGACATCTGGAGAATTTATCCTTCATGAAAGAATTTATCACTTCCATGGAAGATAAATATAAAATAATAAAAAATCATTATATGGATTTTTGAATGCAAAAGGGTGGTGTTTTTTTATTAATGGATTTTTGAATGCAAAAGGGTGGTGTTTTTCTATATTGAACAGTGTAGTTTACTTTATACTAGTGTTTATTTGTATAACGAATTTGAACTTGTGACCTTTAGGAGGAAACACATGTTATTAACCATTACGTCCACTCAAGCTATATATATAGAGAGAGAATCAAAATGTGGTGTTTTAATTAGATTTATTAATACTATAAAAAACAAAACGTGCTTTTGAAATTGAGAGACATAAAGGTTTGTCATATAAACATAGAAGTGGTGACCATATTTTTGCAACTAAACTTTATAGCGATAATATTGAATATATTATTTAAAAAAAAAGGAAACAATAACATAATTTTATACTTAAAAAATACTAAGGCCCATCTTGGGCATTACCTACAGATTCCATCTGAATGGAACAACCTGCATGTGTTGCTTCTTTTGTTAGAGGCACTAGGGCTTGGTGTGGTGGGGGAATCAAGGGTTTCATTGGAAAGTTTACAAAGGTAGACGTGTGCAATGCTGGTGCTTCTAAGACATGTGTTGTTGCTTCCAAATCTTCATCCTTTGCTTTAAGTTGAGTCATGGAGAACTACATGTAACACACCCACGATGGGGCAAAGGAAAATAACAACAAATTAAATTTTGTCCTCCTTACAGGAACAAATCCTCTTTCTCTCTATGGGTTCTAATTTGGAAAGTCTAGGACTCAACCCGAGCCTCCGGTCAATATTCTTCGAGTCTAAATCAAACGAGACTTTGAGACCATGATAGTCTCACCTCTAAATCAAACACAGGCCCTTTCGGCCTCTGTTGTAGGTCTTATGATACCCGTGACCTTCTCCTTCGCGCTTCAGCGAAGGCTCGGGATTGGCGTTAGCCCCTTTTCTCTTGGCCTCTCCTCAGATGTGACCTTGGCGATGACCACACGATTGCGGGCGCAGCCACAAGCGGTTTGGGGTCAAACTACTTTTGGGCCCGCAATCCTCCTCAAGTCTCCACGTGTCCTCTTGACGAAACCACGGTTTGAATTGTGGCCTGCCCTCGATATTTTAAACTCCGTGCAACTCCTGTCCCCGCAATGCTACGGGATCGTCGATCTCGCGATCTTGATGATACTATCTGAATCGACGGTTCAGATCTGCGCCTCTCAAATCTACGGACCAAATCTGTCCCTTTTAGATCAACGGTTTTGATCTCTTCGCAATTTCGTACTTCGGGGTTTTGAAATCTCAAACCCTACTTCTTTCATGCTTCAAACTTTCAGAGTTGACGATCTGCAGACACATGTCCTGCTCGATCAACGGTCTTGCCTCCACTTCGGGTGTTTGACCATTTAACCCAAATCAACGGTCCTCCAACCCTCTTCTCAATCGACGGTCGAGATCTCCTTCGGGTTTCGAAATTATGAGATTTCAAATCTCAGACCTTTTTCCCAATGACTTTTATCTGAAGGCTACAATCCTCTGATGCGTGTCCTCCTAATCTGATAATCGAGGATTACTTTAGGTCTTCACCTGGAGCTCACAGATTTGCGCCATGTGTCCTCTGAATCCAACGGCTATGAATTCACTTCGGGACTTTACTCGGAGTTCACAGATTCATGCCACGTCTCCCTTAGATCTGTCAGTCCAGATTCACTTCGGGTCTTCGGGCTTTCGGGGTTCTGAAATCTCAGTTCTCAAACTGAAACCCCACTACAATATTCTCGGAGCTCTCGATCTATTGACAAGTGTCCCCGTGCCAATCGACGTCTCACAGCTCTTCGACTCTTCGGGCTTCGGGTGTTTCAACACTTCGACCTTCTCCTTCCTCTAGATCTTTTTACCTATCAACACGTGTCCTCTTGGATCCAACGGTCCAGATTTTCTCCGGCTCTTCGACTTTCCGCGCTTCGGGAACCTCAAGTTTCAAACTTGCCTCCTCTCGAACAGATTCCTCCAGAGTCCACGATCTGTCGCCACGTGTCCCTCTGGATCGGGCAGTCTAGATTCACTCTGGGTCTTCGAGGTTCGAGAATTTCAACTTTTAACCGAAAACCCTTGAACAGATTTCTCTGGATTCCACGATCTGTCGCCACATGTCCCTCTTGACGATGGACGGTCGTAAACTACCTCGGGACTTCGAAACTTTGGTAAGTCCTCTTCTCCTGTGTGTGCAAGGTACTAGGGTTCTTGTACCTTGTTTAAATCAGACGGTTGTCGAACCTCTGCGATGTGATCCAACGACCACTATCGCTCCTCCTCCTAGGCTTCTAACTTACTCCGACTTAGAAGGTTTTCTAAGTGCTCAAAGGATTCGACCTTTGCTCCTCCTACGGGCCCATCTCCTGGATTTCGTCTGCACTCTTGAAAGCGCTATCTCTTCTGAGCTTGATCTCTTCGAAGGTTTTCCCCGTCCCACGGGCTCCGTGCATTTCAGGGATCGCTTCAAACTCAGATCGAAGGTCAACGACGATCGATGGTTCACAGGAATTGTGGGGTCCCAACATGCGGGTTCTTTACCAGGGAGTTCGACCTCCGCAATCTGGAAAGTGCTTGCTTGATTCTAGTCTAATCGGGATCGTTGATCCTCCAGCCCATCGAGATCAACATCAAGGGTGAATTGTGGGCCGCGAACTAGCACGTCCGCTATTTTCACCTTTGCGCTCCGCAGTGATTCCCCAACCTTGATCTTCGTTCATAGATCGACGATGAATATCAATTGCAGGGTTTAACTTGACCTTCGTACAACTTGACATCTCGGAGCCTCGAGCTCCAAAGTTCCTAGACCCACGTCATGTGGATCTTCATAAAACTCTGGGGCTATGATCCTTGCTCTTAGTCGGGTTTTTGGTTAAGGAAATAAGCGCAAGTTCAGAGTCTCCTAGACTACTGGTATGAAGGGAACACCTTCCCGACTCGCAGAGCTTTAAGCTCTTAATCAAGGCAAGGTAACTTGTGAGGTTACCAAATCAGTAAATATGCCCAGAGGCTTGCTCCGACTTCGAAACGACGATGTAAATTCCTGGGGAAAGCGCCTTCGAGTGATTAAACTAGGGCGTATGGAAATCCAAGCAGAATTATAGGTTCTCGAGGAAACGAACACATACTCATAACTTAATCATTTAATATAGAGAAGGAAACCTTTATAGACATGTAAATACTCACATGCATCCATTATTTACAATTCAAAACATAAGGCAAGAAAACACTTATCAGAACCATAAAGTGTGATGTGACTGCTGAAAGGGGTGCTCGTTTCCACCCAACCATAGGCTCAGTCACTCCCAATGGATTTATAACTAGCCACCCTCGAGCTTAAGCCACGATTCTTTGAGATTCAATCTCTTACTTCCAGCTCAACGGAATTTAGGGACAAAGGTTACCCTCCTTCTCCCAATACAGAAAATAGATGAGTACGAAGGTTACTCTCCTCCTCCTGGTTCAATCTCTAATTTATGTGATCAGAACTCATTGTTCCTCCTTCAGTCCTTCCTCAGAGCCGAGAGTTTCCTCTCTTGTCTTTGCATTTTTCTTCGCAGGTCTCCCTCTGTCCACCAGACTTCCTTTCTTGCCTCCCTCAACAAGATTGTGTGTGGCTCGAATTTCCAAGTCTGTGGTCAGGTCCAAAATCCTTACCAATGGGTAGTCTGCCCAATCCCTCATTAACTCTTGAGGAGGCCTTCCCACCTACCAGCCTGAAGGGAATTCATTCCTGGTCAGAGGGTTGTTTTGATCTAAGCAAATTAATTCCAGCATGGTACTGGTTCAATGGAGGTTAACACAACCATTCCTGGTCCCCTCCACCACCTTTCACAACATTTTGTGGTCTCTCTCTTAGCACATCCTCTCTTTCAACAGTCATGCAACACGTAACCATTTTCTATTAAAATAATCAGAATTTACATTCATTGACCTTCTACACAAGGTCAATCAAATCAAACATTCACACTTTTAAGTTTTCCATAGTTCCTCGGCCCATATAGTTATATTTTCAGACTCGGGGAAACTGGGTGTTACAATTCCCTCCCCCTTAAAGGAATCATCGTCCTCAATGTTCTATCTATCAACATGATATGTATGTACAGAAGTAAACAAAATCGGATATGTTTGTCTCATGGCATCTTCCATTTCCCACGTAGCCTCATCTGGACCAAAGTGTTTCCATTGCACCTTGACCTGTGCAATGGTTCGGTTCCTGAGTGAGGTTTCCTTCCTGTCTAATATGCATTGGGGTTCTAGCAGGAATTCTCCCTCCGGATCCACCTGGGTCACAGACCAATCAATTATATGATTAGCATCATGTACATATTTCTTCAGTAATGAAACATGAAAAACATTATGTGCCTTTACTATGGGAGGAAGTGCTAGCCTATAGGCTACAGTCCCCACTCTATCTAAGACTTCAAAGGGTCCACAATACTGAGGTGCCAACTTGGCACAGGCTCCCATTCTCAGGGAAATCTTCCCGGGTCTAACTCTGAGATAGACATGGTCTCCGGTCTTGAACTCTCTGGGAGTTCTCTTTCTGTCAGCGTAACTTTTCTGTCTATCCTAAGAAATCTTTAGATTTTGTCTTATCTGAACCACTTGGTGTTCCATTTCTTTCAGCATGTCGGGTCTGATTGTAATTCTATCCACTGGATTACTCCAGCTGATTGGAATCTTGCACTGTCTACCATAGAGGACTTCAAAAGGGCTCATCTTCAAGGATTCTTGATAACCGTTGTTGTAGTCAAACTCTACCAATGGTAGGTAGTCTTCCCACTTCTTAGGTTAATGTATTACATGCATCCTTAGCATGTCTTCTACTATTTGGTTCACTCTTTCCGTTTGCCCATCAGTTTGAGTGTGGTAGGCTGCGTTGAACAACAATTTAGTCTCAAAACCAGCCATTAGGGATTTCCAAAAGTTCGAAGTAAACTTGGTATCTCGGTTAGATACAATTTCCTTGGGCATGACATGCAGTCTAAATATCTCCTTCATGAATATGTTGGCAATATCTATGTCCTTGCAAGTTGATTTGACAGGAATGAAATGAGAAGATTTACTCAGTTTGTCCACCACGACCACGATGGCATCATTTTTCTTGGTCGACTTTGGTAATCCGGTGATGAAATCCATGGAGATGGTTTCCCATTTCCATTATGGTATCGGTAGGGGCTGTAATAATCATGTTGGATGTCGGTGCCCTGTCTTAACTTTCTGGCATTCTAGGCACTTAGCTAGATATTTAGCTATGTTTTTCTTCAACCCAAGCCAATAGAATTGTTTCCTAGTGGTCATGATCATCTTCCAATATCCTGGGTGACTAGTATATGGTCTCTTATGTAGTTCATCCATTATGAACCTCTTCAAGTCTCCACAGTTTGGAATATACAATCTGTTTATGTAAGTCAACAGCCCTTCCTTGAGCATCTGGTAGCCTTAATACTCATCCCTATAGGCTCTTGTTTTAGGTATGAGGTCACTGTCTTGAAGAATGCATTTGTCTCTTGTGCATTTCTGACTCTTTCCCTGACGTTCGTTTCACAGGTGCTCACTGCTTCCAGATGAATCATTTTTATACTCCTTCTAAGGGCATTGGCCACCCTATTTTCCTTTCCTTTTATGTGTTTGATTTCGAAATCGAATTCACTTAGGAGAGTCATCCATCTAGCTTGCCTGACATTGAGTTTTGGTTGATCAAACAAGTGTCTCAATCCACAATGATCTATCATAAGCACAAATCTTCTACCCAAGAGGTAGTGCCTCCACATTTTTAAAGCATGTACAATGGCAGCCAATTCTAGGTCATGGGTCACATAATTGATCTCATGCTCATTTAATTTCTTGGATGTGTAGCAAATTACACATCCCTCTTGCATAAGGACTCATCCGAGTCCTTCCTTGCAGGCATCTGTACACACAAGGAAATCATTATCTGAGTCTACAATCTTTAGAATGGGTGCATGGGTCAGGAGGTATTTCAGTTCCTGAAATCTTTCTTCACATTTCGATGTCCAAATGAATTTAATACCCTTTTTCTAAAGGGTAGTGATTAGACAACCAATCTTGGAAAACCATTTTATGAACCTTCTATAGTATCCCACTAAGCCCATGAAGGATCTAATATCGGATACATCATTCAGGGCATGCCATTCCATAATAGATCTGATCTTGTCGGGGTCTACTGCCACTCCTTCCTTAGAAATGACTTGACCTAGGTAATGGACTTGCCCCTGGTGTAAGTTCTATCGAGAAGTCAATACCCCTTCTCGGAGGTAGACCTGGTACTTCTTCTGGGAATATGCCCTTGTATTCTATTAATATAGGGTGGTCCTCTAGGTTTGGTTTGTCATCCTCAACAAATTCCAATACCTATATGGCATATAAGGAACACCCCTTTCTACAATACTTTTTCATTTGAAGGGTTGATATTTGCCTCACTGAGACATGCTTCTGAATCCCTTGGAGGGTCGTCTTTCTTCCTTTTTCATTTAAACATTCTAAAGTTTTATGATAACAATCCAAATTAGTTTTGTAAGCAGCCAACCAATCCATACCAGTCAACAAGTCATAAGATCCCAGGGGAAGTACATTAAGGGTCGCTTGGGTGGGCAATCCACCCATGATGAATTGACATGCTGGTATGACCTCTGCCACTTTTCTTTTGGTCCCAGTGGCTAATTGCACCAACCATGGTTTAACATGTCTAATTGGTTGCAGTTTACACTTATCAACAGTCTGAGGGGCCACATAACTCAAACTAGAACCCGGGTCAATTAAAATAGAAACTAGATGGTTGGCGATCATACCTTCCAGCTCCACTACTGAAGCTTGGTGGTCGGCTTGATTATTGTACAAAGCTGCATAGATTTTCAACATGCTCCTAGCCACATCATTGATGATGGTAGTTTCTTGGATATTGTAGACCCTCTTACTGTTTTGTTGTCTGTGTGGGCAATCCCTCAATTTATGGTCCTCTCCACAACCCCAACATTTTAAGGGTTCCTTCTTTAGGTTATCAATCTTTCCTAGGGTTGTATTAAAAGGTTTATTTCCACTTTGAGAGGGGAAATTTTGTTGATACACTCTTCTAGTAGGATGGATCCTTCTATAATCTTTTCCATGTTTTTTGAATCTTGAGGATTTAAACCCTTTCTTCTGGAATCCCGAACTACTCCTAGCCTTCTAGTCCTTGTGAGGTCTTGTCTTACTCCCAAACTATTCATAACAATACCTTGCCTTCCGGATAGTTTCTTCTAAGGTTTTTGGTTCGTCGAACTCAATCTTATCCCGGTAGGTCTGAGATAACCCACTAATGAACCGCTGCATCTTTACTTTTTCATCTTTTATGTAGGGTACATACCTCAGTAGTTCAAGGAATTTATTGAAAAATTCGCATATGGTGAGCTTCCTTGGCCTGAGTTCATAGAACTCCTTAGTCTTCCTATCTAGGTATTTCTCTGACAGATACTTCTTCTTGAAGTATTTCTCAAACTGTTTCCATGACAAGTCCTTCTCATGGACTCCTTTCACATTCCTAAGGTCTTCCCACCAAATGGAAGCCTTCCCATTCAGGTTGAAGATGGCTATTCAAGCCTTCAAGTTTTCAGAGTAGTCATGGACTCTGAAGTATTTATTTAAACCAAGCAGTCAGGCTTCAACCTCTTCTCCCTTCTTAATCTCTCCATCGAAAGAGGGTGGTTTAGCTTTCCTGAATTCTTCAGGATCATGATTTTTGGAATGCTTTTGCTTCTTTCCTTTCCTTCGAGAATGTGAGTTGGCTCTGCTACTAGAAGATCCTTTAGAGTTTCCAACTTCCTTTCCAGAGGATTCCACCGATGAGTGTCCCCTACCTCTAGGCTGGGCCTTATTCAAGGTACTTTTCCTAGTGTGGTCACTTATGGAGTTATGTTTTCAGATCTCAGGTGGACTTTGACTTCTCTTCTTATGTCGTCGGTCCACATGAATGGTTGCGAGTTCATGTTGTAGTTGCCTCTGTATGTCAAATAAGCTCTGCATCAAGACCACGTTAATTTTTGTCTATTTTTCTTTCTCCTTTATCAATCTCTCGTTTTCAGCCTTGCAACTCTATAATTCGGCCCTGAGGCTCCTTACAGTTTCAGCCAGATATGGAGGGGTTTCCATCGCCCTCATTTCACTAGATTTTTCGTCTCTATTGTGGGATCCATCCCCCACTTCATGACATGTCACCATCCTTTAGTCTTGGATTTTTCCCGTGATTTACTGACTGCTTGAGTGTTGACAGAAACACTTATTGTTAGCTAACAATTTATTAGTTCATGAACAATACACGATTCAATTTCTTAAATGCATACACACAGTAGAAAGTTTCATTCTTTTCTTTAATAACATTTTTAATCAGACTTTTTAAGAAAGAGGTAAGGTAAAGTGACATTCTTTTAAAAATACTCCAAATAGAGTTTTTAAGCGACTTGTCCGTGAGCCCAAGCAGGCCAAGTGTTGTAACCATGCTCTAATACCAATTTGTAACACACCCACGATGGGGCAAAGGAAAATAAAACCAAATTAAATTTTGTCCTCCTTATAGGAAAAAATTCTCTTTCTCTCTATGGGTTCTAATTTGGAAAGTCCAGGACTCAGCCCAAGCCTCCAGTCAAGATTATCCGAGTCTAAATCAAATGAGACTTTGAGATCATGATAGTCTCACCTCTAAATCAGACACATGCTCTTTCGGCCTCTGTTGTAGGTCTTATGATACCCGTGACCTTCTCCTTCGTGCTTCAGCAAAGACTCGGAGTTGGTGTTAGCCCCTTTTCTCTTGGCCTCTCCTCATATGTGACCTTGGCGATGACCACGCAATTGCGGGTGTGACCACAAGCGGTTTGGGGTCAAACTACTTTTGGGCCTGCAATCCTCCTCAAGTCTCCACGTGTCCTCCTGACGAAACAACGGTTTGAATTGTGGCCCACCCTCAATATTTTAAACTTCGCGCAACTCATGTCCCCGCAATGCTACGGGATCGTTGATCTCGTGATCTTGAAGATATTGTCTAAATCGACGGTTCAGATCAGCGCCTCTCAAATCTATGGACCATATCTGTCCCTCCTAGATCAACGACTATGATCTCTTCGCAATTCCGGACTTAGGGGTTTTGAAATTTGAACCCCTTCTTCTTTCGTACTTCAAAAATCCAAAGCTGGCGATCTGCAGAAACATGTCCCGCTCGATCAAAGGTCTTGCCTCCACTTCAAATGTTTGACCATTTAACCCAAATCAACAGTGCTCCAACCCTCTTCTCGATCAACGGTCGAGATCTCCTTCGGGTTTCTGACTTCTGAGATCTCAAATCTCAAACCTTTTTCCCAATGACTTTTATCTAAAGGCTACAATAATCTGACGCGTGTCCTCCTAATATGACGATCGAGGATTACTTTGGGTCTTCACCCGGAGCTCACAGATTTGCACCACGTTTCCTCTGAATCCAACGACTATGAATTCACTTTGGGACTTTACTCGGAGTTCACAGATTCACGCCATGTCTCCTTTAGATCTATCGGTCCAGGTTCACTTCGGGTCTTCGGGCCTTCAGGGTTCGAAAATATCAGTTCTCAAATTGAAACCCCACTACAATATTCCCGGAGCTCTTGATCTGTTGACAAGTGTCCCTGTTCCAATCAACGACTCACGACTCTTCGGCTCATCGAGCTTCGGGTTTTTCAACACTTTGACCTTTGCTTTCCTCTGGATATTCTTACCTATCGACACGTGTCCTCCTAGATCCAACGGTCCAAATTTTCTCTGAACCTTCGAATTTCCACGCTTTGGGAATCTCAAGTTTCAAACTTGCCTCCTCTCGAACAAATTCCTCTACAGTCCACGATCTCTCGCCACGTTTCCCTCTGGATCGGGCGGTCCAGATTCACTTCGGATCTTCGGGGTTCGGGAATTTCAACTTTTAACCGAAATCCCTTGAACAGATTTCTCCGGAGTCCACAATCCGTCGCCACGTGTCCCTCTTGACGATGGATGGTCCCAAACTACTTCGGGACTTCGAAACTTTGGTAAGTCCTCTTCTCCTGTGTGTGCAAGGTACTAAGGTTTGTGTACCTTGTTTAGAGCAGACGGTTGTCGAACCTCTGCGATGTGATCCAACGACCATTGTTGCTCCTCCTCCTAGGCTTCTGACTTACTCTGACTTAGAAGGTTTTCTAAGTGCTCAAATGATTCGACCTTTTCTCCTCTTATGGGCCCGTCTCCTGGATTTTGTCTGCGCTCCTGAAAGCGTTATCTCTTCTAAGCTTGATCTCTTTGAAGGTTTTCTCTATACCACACGCTCCTTGCGTTTCAGGAATCGCTTCAAACTCAGATCGAAGGTCAACGACGATCAACGGTTCATAGGAATTGCAGGGTCCCAACATGCGGGTTCTTTACTAGGGAGTTTGACCTCTGCAATCTGGAAAGTGCTCGCTTGATTCTAGTCTAACCGGGATCGTTGATCGTCCATCCCATTGAGATCAATGACAAGGGTGAATTGCAGGCTGGGAACTAGCATGTCTGCTATTTTCACCTTCGAGCTCCATAGTGATTCCCCACCCTCGATCTTCGTTCATAGATCGACGATGCATATCAATTGCGGGGTTTAACTTGACCTTCATACAACTTGACATCTTGGAGCCTCGAGCTCCAAAGTTCCTAGACCCTGTTCACGTGGATCTTCATAAAACTCTGGGGCTATGATCCTCGCTCTTATTCGAGTTTTTGGTTAAGGAAATAAACTCAAGTTCAGAGTCTCCTAGACTACTGGTCTGAAGGGAACACCTTCCCAACTCACAGAGCTTTAATCTTTGAATCAAGGCAAGGTAACTTGTCAGGTTACCAAATCGGTAAATATGCCCAGAGGCTTGCTCTGACTCCGTAACGACGATGTAAATTCCCGGGGAAAGCGCCTTTTAGTGATTAAACTAGGGCGTATGGAAATCCAAGCAGAATTATAGGTTCTCAAGGAAACAAATGCATACTCATAACTTAATAATTTAATACAGAGAAGGAAACCTTTATAAACATGTAAATAGTCCCATGCATCCATTATTTACAATTCAAAACATAAGGCAAGAAAACACTTATCAAAAACATAGAGTGTGATGCGACTACTGAAAGGGGTGCTCGTTTCCACCCAACCATAGGCTCAGTCACTCCCAATGGATTTATCACTGACCGCCCCCGAGCTTAAGCCATGATGCTTTGAGATTCAATATCTTACTTCCAACTCAACGAAAGTTAGGGATGAAGATTACTCTCCTTCTCCCAATATAGAAAATAGATAAGGACGAAGGTTACTCTCCTCCTAGTTCAATCTCTAATTTTTGTGATCAAAACTCACTGTTCCTCCTTCAGTCCCTCCTCAGACTCGAGATTTTGCACTCTCGTCTATGCATTTTTCTTTGCAGGTCTCCCTCTGTCCACCACACTTCCTTTCTTGCCTCCCTCAGCAAGATTGTGTATGGCTCGAATTTTCCAGTCCGTGGTCAGGTCTGGAATCCTTACCGATGGGCAGTCTGCCCCATCCCTCATTAACTCTTGAGGATGCCTTCCCACCTACCAGCCTGATGGGAATTCATTCTTGGTCAGAGGGTTCTGATCTGAGCAAATTAATTCCAGCATGGTACTGGTTCGGTGGAGGTTAACACAACCATTCCTGGTCCCCTCCACCACCTTTCACAACATTTCATGGTCTCTCTCTTAGCACATCCCCTCTTTCAGTAGTCATGCAACACGTAACCATTTTCTATTAAAATAATCAGAATTTACATTCATCGACCTTCTACACAAGGTCCATCAAATCAAACATTCACACTTTTAAGTTTTCCATAGTTCCTCGGCCCATATAGTTATATTTACATACTGGGTGAAACAGGGTGTTACACTACACCTCTATCTTCCATCGTTTTAAACATTGAATGAAGGATTTGACTACTTTTTGTTCAAGCACTATGGATTGACATTGAGTATGTTATTCCAATACTAATTTCATAGCTCATGTTGCCAAGGCAAAGGAAACATTTACATGGCTTCCATTGTGACATGTTGCAAAATCTCTTTCAATGATGTTTCGACCTTGCACTTAAATCAATAAGCGTCAATGCAGCTAGGGGAGGGGAGAAGAACCAAGACCTCAAAATCAAGGTAGGAGAAGGCAAATACCATATGACAAAGGACTAGTTATCATGCAAGTTGGAGGTCAAAGAAAACCAAAGTCATGAGCTGCACAATTGAATGGTTTGTTATAAACAAAATTATGAGTGGGAGGATTTTCCAAACTCTCAAAATTGTAAACCCTACAGACTTGAGAGGGAGTAATGGATAAGGCCAAGCTCTTGTATGTGTCTACATGAAGGATTGGTGTTGAGGGAATGAAATGACAAGAGTGGAGGCCACCTAGATAGACATGCATGAAGGAGGAAGGACAATTCAAAGTTGTTAAATTGAAGAGATAGGTGACAAAAAAGGAGGGTGTGGGGAGTTCCTCCCATCCCCCCTCCCCTTTTTCAAATACTCAATTGAAGGCATATTAGGACACAAAATTGGCTCTTCAAGACCCCTTTTTATCCCCATTCTATGAATATGTCTTGGTGTAGGCTTCCCATGATTTTCCATAGAATCCACTTCTAGGTTGTTGGTGTAGAGAACATGGTGGAAGTGGACTTAAACAAATTGGACAACTAGATCATTTGTTTTGATGATTAATCTAGCCAAGGTTGGAGAGACATTTCCCCTCTCCGATCTCAATGCATTAATGATGAGGGAAGAATCAAGTATTGATGTTGTTGTGTTCCTATTTCTCTTAGCTAAGTTTGTAAATCCTTGGTAAACCCCTAAGCCTTCAACTTCACTACACTATTGGTAACAATCCCAATACTTGATGCAAATTTGATATATTTATGTCCATCAAAAATATAAATAACACCCACATGCTCCCTTCTCTATGCATGCCTATTACTTTGATATTATTAACATATAATGATTACTTTAATTTTTTTTGTTTTTTTTTTATATTTCTCAATTTTATTGGTTTTAAATAAAAACAATATAAAATGAAAAAAAATATTAAAAAAAAAAAAACACAATACTTACACTTACACCTATTAATACTTACACTTACACCTATTAGGGATAATTTTGTATAATCTTTGTTGAACATCACATTAGTAATGTTATTACATATATTCAAATAACAATCAATACAAAGAAGCATATGTTTCCATATCCCATATAAAATGAAAAAATCATTTAAATTAAAATAACAAATTAGGAGGCAATACTTACACCCATTACCCATTAGGGATAATTTTGTACAGTGTTTGTTGAACATCACAATAGTAATGTTATAACATATATTGTAACAATGAATATAAAGACGGCATATGTTTGTTTACAAATTACTAGGAGATACAAAGGTTTGTGTTGTGGTTAGTAGTATACTATGAGGAAAATAAAGGTACAAATTATAATGGAACTTTGGACATGCTTGTGCTTTTGTCTCTTGGGAAAATATTTAAGGTTTTTTGTTTGTTATATTTTTAATTAGATGAAATATTATATTATTTATTTTTAATGAATTTATTATAAAAAAATTGGTAAATTTTATTTATAGTAAAGGATTTTAATTTTTTTTGAACTTCTAATCAAAATTTTAATTTTTTTATCTTAAAATCAAAATTCAAAATTGAAAGCATATGGAAAAATCAATTTATAAATAATAACAACTAATCAAATTTGTAAAAAAAGATTGGCTCCATAGTGATGATGTCTAATATGTTATAATGTTAAAAAAAAAAAAAAATCACCTTTGAAATTTAATTATATTAAGCATGTATGAACTAAATTCAACTGGTGAAAAGAGGAAATGCATATGATTTTGGAACTAAATTTAAAAACCTCATATTTTTAACAAAATAGAAAATGGCACTATTATACGAAAGAAATATCTAACATTAAATATAGAAAAACTATGCATATTTTTATTTACTCTTTTATATATGTGTGGGGTGGGAAAGGTGGGAAAGTTGATAGCCTATATTCTTTCCTAAATTCATTCCATTGTAATAAGTTGTATTGAAAAGGTTCTTTGCATAGTTTTGGGAGGAATAGTCGTTGGTCATTTCCCATATTCAAATTGCGTCCGGATTTGGATTTGAGGAGTGGGTTAGTCATTATTTTACAGGGGAAAATACATTCAATTATTTAAGATGTGATTTATTCATTATAGAGGTTGAAAATAAGAGAAAAAGGGAATTGAAATTTAATTTTCATCATTATAGAAAAAACACTTTATAGTAGAGCTTTTTAGTATTACAAAATTGGGAATTTTTTCAAAAACAACCTTTGATATTTGTAGCAGAGGTTTTAACAAATGTTTTATATAACTAAAAAATTTGGGTGGGTTGAGGTTTTAGTGAAGGATTTTTTTTCAATGTTTGTATTGATAAAATGCATCAGTGTGTTCTTACGTAACCTGCATCGGTGTGTACACAAACTTACAAAGCATCGATGCTCATATAATTATTATGTATCAGTTCCATCTTTTTTGTTGTATATGGCACTGGTGATTTTTTTGTTTATGTACGCACGAGTCTATCTTTTTCGTTGTATGAAACATCTATTCTCGTATAAATATTATGCATTAGGCAGTTCTTTTTTGTTTTATGGCACACCGATGCTTGTATAATTTGTACGCATGGGTGCCTATATTACCATGTGCATCGAAGGGAAGTGGAATTTCAAACATTTGAGGTGAGATGTCGACACCATTCTTTGTTACTAAGAATCGGTGTGTATATGATATGTAAAGCACTGGTGTATATATTATATGTAAAGAATTGGTGCTTATTGTAATCTTGTGCACCGTAATATTTTGAAATGATAAATATAATTGTAAGTTATGTTGTTTAAAGCAATAATTTTTTTTCACAATTTTTAACATTGGTTCTTCAATGTAATTAATAGGCACCAGTGCATATAACTCATAAAAACGCATTGTTCATTGAGTTCAAAATAATGCAATGCATCAATATGTTTATTTTTAATTAATTGTTTTTTTCCCAAATTTTCTATTAATCATCTCAAAATCAATTTTTTTTAATAATAATATTGATTTTTATAATTTTATTATTGTGTTTTGATATATTGATTGCATTAAAACATTATCCGACGGATTATACTTATGTTATTTGTAACAATGTATATCATCTATATATTAATTAATCAACAACACAACATTATTCAACATTTGACAATGCAACAAAATAGGAATCATATTTTATTATATATATAAATAAGAGACACATCGTCATACAAAATGGAACAACATAAAGGTTCACAATAATCAATTTGAACATTAATCGCTAATATGTTTTAAATACTCGATTTCACATTTTTTAATGTTGTGCATGGACCGATAGCGAGGGAACTCAATGTCATCCTAAGTGGGTAAAAATTATGAAGGATGTAAATGATGTTGACTTGGTCCTCAATTAATCTGGAGTAGTTCTAAAAGTTAACGAGATGGGTAAATTATTTTACAAAACTTTGAAGGATATAGTGAAAAGAACGTATAAACATTCTTTCCACTTATAATACAAAAATCAACTCAATGACTCCAAGAATCAGGTTATATATAAACTACAGGAAACATTTCTGAAGCAATTGTCAATGAGACCCATGCAACTTGCAATAGAAAAAACTTACAATAACAAAAAAAATCATTTAAAAAGTATTATTACTAAACATTTTTTCTATAATATGTCCCAAAAATTACCAAATTAATTTTTTTTGCTATATTTACTTTCATGTTGATTTAAAAAAAAATTGTTGTTCTTTTTGTTTTTAGGAAGATTATGTACATTCCAAGGGACAAACGAGGGAAAAACTGGTAAACGTCGGTAGGGATGTCCAAAAAAGTGTACAAAGAGATGGTAAAATAAATGAATATAAGTGCATCGTGGGAGAAGCCATCCCAATAACAACGTGTAATGGATGCATGCAATCATTTATTTATTCTTTTATGTACATCTAATTAATTGTCGCATGAAATACTAATTTTCAATTGTTTTGTTACATAAAAGAAAAAATATGGAATCCATTTAACACATAAGACAAGACAACAAGGAATAAAATGGTTGATCACAATGTTTGTGAGTACTTACATTTTCGACCTTACTTAAGATTTCATGTTTGTCGTGATCTTTACAACTAAATAATTAATTTACACTCGTCAATGGATGTCTTTTAATATGTGCAAACATACAAAGAAGAACCAACCAAAGAATTGATAAACATTTGGTTAAGTATGGGTTTTGAGTATATGTTGAAGTATCAAGGTTTAATTGAATAATTTGTAAGTATCTATGTTGTTTAACTTCCCTTTCTTTATAACTAATGGAACAAGAATAAACCTTTATATTAATTATATTGACTGTGTTTTGTCATGGCATATTAAACATGCAGAAAACAAAGTATGGAGTGCAGTCAACATAAGATATTTTGAGAGACAACATTTAGCATGGCTTCGAAATAATGTGTATTATTTATGAAACATTTGCTACTATGGTATGATTTTTTATTTACGCAATCACGTATATTCTACTATATAAATATAGATATACTTATTACACTTTATTTTTATGTTTGTATATGGAACATGAAGAGGTGGAACATAAAAAACAACACGATAAAAAAAATTAGGTTAAATAACTAAAGTACAATATCCCCTACAAGTGATGAAAAAATGAGGCATGCATGCATCTCGATTGATGACAATAGTTCAAGTGATAAATGACAATCAATATAATTGAATGCTACTACAAGTTGTATGTTTTGGAATACTTGTCTGTGAAAATTAGGGATTTTGTTTAATGTACTCGACATATTGTCCCAATTGCATGAGGACATGTTACAAATACAAGTAAGAATTACATATTGGTTTCCTAGTGGTCTTCATCATCTTAGTAGTGAGCAAGTCTTCATCCATCCAATTTATCAATATGAGAAACTATGTCTCAAGTAGTAATAGAGTTACAAGTTTTTCGATCGATATGGTCAAAGCTGAGTAATATCAAACAGTTCGGGGATCACTAGTCTAGTCCAAAGATGACAAGGTAAATCGAGTTTGTGACAACTCGAGAGGGGAGAGATTCACTTACTCTAGGTTGATCATCGGTGGGGTGAGGTTCACAATGTAGGATAGTATCCTAAGACCTGGTAGAGTCCTGGTCTCTAGAACCACCAAACGTATAATGAACCTAGCTAGTAAATGGATGTATCGAACCGAAAGAATTTCCTTCCATGTATGGGGAATCAAGTCCTTTTGTACCAAGAGGGGGTCTACTCACACTTGGATCTATCCCACATCTCTATGAGAAGAGGAAATCCCCTTTAGGTAAGTAATAAGTAGTTGAACCTAAATAAATACCCTATACTTTTTAGTTCATGTATATGTTCTAGAATGATGGATCTCCTAGTTGGGAAAAACTAGAAGAATGAGAGGAGGATGGGGTCTCCTATTGGTTAGCTAATACTCCTTGTTAGGGGAAGGGGTTTGACAATATTGCTAATTGTTAAGAACTAAGGTGTCCCTTTTTGGTAGTATTATTCCCTTTTGGGTGATTAGTACTCGAACCACATGCTAAGTTCTTCAACCTATTAGCTCCATCTAGTTGTGAAGCAATTTGGCTTCAAAAGTTGGTATCAAAGTTGATTGTTGGAACACCGCAACCCACTATTATTCATTGTCATAATTAGAGTTCCATTAATCTCTCTCGGAATTTAGTTTTCCATGATCAATTAAATCACATTGAGATCCGATATTATTTTTTAAGAGACAGAGTATGGAGGAGAGAATTTGTTCTGGATTACATTCCTATAGACTCACAAGTGGTCGATATTTTGAAGAAGCCCCACACAAAGAGCAAGTTCAAGACACTAAGAGACAAGTTTGATTTGGTAGAAAACATGTTCTTCATAGAGAGGGAGTGTTAGTTTTCATTTCTCTGAGCTTGTTCCCTTGATGGTTTCCTTCATCTCCTAAACATTAGGGTTTCCAATGTTTTAGCAACATCTATTTTTAGACCGTTGATGGAATCTTTCATTTTCGTATCTTTTGGGACTCTATGTTTTTAGACTATCTATGTTTAGCAGATATATTTTTAGAAAGCAATTCATTGTTTGACTAGTGATTAGTCATTAGTGAGTTAATGGAATTTAATAATGAATTGGGGGCATTGATTAGGGGGAAAATTCACTCCACTAGTGTGCCTCACTCCTACACAAGTGTGCCTTATCTAGAGAGGAAAAGTCAAATTTACCCCCAGTCACTTGATGCATGTCAATGAAACTTCAGTGAGACACTCATGTGGGGAAACCTTCCTAATAGAGCTAATGTGTTAGTTTAGGAGAGTTAATAATGTCTTTTGTTATCTGTTGCTTGTCTTCTTCTTCCACTTGTTTTCTGGAGATGAGCACATGGCTAGTTATCGGATGAGTTGACTTGAGAAAACACACTCATTTGGAGAACCTACCTTCTAAGACTGTTTCTCTCTTGTTTTGTATTATTGTAAGCATTCTTTTGAGGTTAATGAGAAGTTACGTGATTGTTGTTGCAGATTTCAAGTTAGCTTGTTTTTATTTTCAGAATTAGTATTTTTTAGTTCTATAGTGCATGACTTGAATTGATATTAAATTCAGATATGATGCGTCTCTACTCCTGGTCTATACTTCTATGGTTTTATTTTTATAAAATATGAAGGTCTTATTGTTATTTAAAAAGATTTTAAGTCTCAGTTGTAGGTTAAATCATTGAGTTCAGATCTGTTTTTCATGAATTGAAATTTTAACATTCATTGTTAGTTTTATAAAAATATGTCCTAAGATTGGAGCCAAATTGCTAAAATGTGCAAATAATTTGTAAGTGTGAACAATGTGGGTGAGTAGGTGATGTAAGTTTAAACAAGCTATTTTGAGAGGGGGGAAAGCAGGCCATGATAGGTGGTGGATAGAGACCAATCACTCTATCAATGTAGCAAAAAAGGTTCAAGCTAATTCTCTAACCAATAGAATCAAAGTTATTTCCTAAAAGAATTGTAAGATATAAACAAACATGTCTTATAGGGTCAATTCATCTTGGAAAATCTCATTACTAAATGGTAGTTCTCTTCCTCAAGATTAATTTTGACAAATTTTATGACATGACTGAGTGGAACTTCATTTTAAGCATGGCATGTCCATGTACATGGACATGCCCAAATCTTATATGGACCTATGAAATTGGACTGGCTTTTTCCAGTTTCATTTTTATTCTGATCTGAATTGTACAGATGCTCTGTCTGGATGCATTATCTTTATAAGTTGTTTATTCATGAAAACCTAAAAATCTAAAAAAAATGTTCTCAATTCTTTATAGTTATAGTTAAAATAAAATGATGAAATAAATTAATTAACTTACTATCAATTTTTTTATATTGATCAAAATTAATATTAATCTTAATCTATAGATTAATCATCAACATCATTATCCCATACAAATTTTATAAAATATACGATTGTATATGAAATATATAAACATAAGTTTCCAAAATACACTGCAATATGCACGATATTTATATATACAAATATATTTTGCAAAATACACATCCGCACTAATAGATGGAGGGATTTTTTTTCTTAATACAACTTAGTTCCTTTCGAGACCTGTCCATGTACATGAACATGCCGAATTCAACTGATCAAACATGTTAAAAATTACAATTTAAACAAAAAAAAATTACATAAAAAACAAAGCAAATCATAGACTTAGATGTAGGTGGATCCCTCGCCAACCAACACCACCAACAGTTGGATCCTGTTATAACCCTATAATTCATAGGATCATCTATTGACTGGAAAATTTTCACTCTGGATGTATTTTGGCTTGCAAATAATATTTCATTTTTGCAAATTATTTTCAAGGAAAGGAAAAGAAAAGAAAATTCATGATTGTTGACGTTGAGTGTTTTTTCCTAACCCCATGGAGACAAAAGCAAGGGAAGCAGTGCACAAAACCCACAAAAAACACTAAGCCTAAGTTTTTGTTGCATTCGCGCCTAGAGAATAAAGAACGTGCATAGATTGACGGTCGATCTAGCGACGCGTAGATCAACGACTAATAGTGGATTCCAGACCCCCTCGATTGTTTTGCTTTTAACGG
>ML801104.1:118571-133733 GCA_009831015.1 Picea engelmannii | reverse complement strand
GCATCAGTGCGTTACACATATGTATATGCATTGGTATATGATTATCGTGTTGTTATGATATCAAATATGTTTTGTTTATAAATTGTTATATTCATGTGGTGCTCTATAAATTAATAGAAGCGTGGGTGCCTCATTACTATGTATTGTGCACTACAGAACCCATGAACAAATTTAAAACATGACGCTTTTTGTATTAAAAACAATTTTATTTTCATTTTAAACTCAATGGTGTTATTGACAAGAATATGTGCACCGATGTGCTATTCCTGTACAGTGTGCACTGCTGACCGTGAAAGCATTTATTTTAAAGAAAATTGATAATGAAAGGGTTTGGAATCCAATAAAATGAGTGGTTCCATTGCAACAGATATCAAATGTTCCATATACAAGTAAAGAAACCTTATAAAAATCTATTTCTTAAAAAACAAAATCTATTTACGAAATACAGAGAGGGAAACCAAGAGAAACAACAATAAAGTTAGGTCTCCTAATACCGAAGGTAACTATGAATCCATTTTTTTGTTTTGTTGAATGCACTGAAAATTATTTGAATCAAATAGAGAAAATATTAAGATGATCAATAGAATGAAATGATATACCTAAAACTTCTCCTATGTATATTTGTATGTGACCTACGGTGATTCCTTACAAATTTGTCTCTTCAAATAATTATACCCACTCCAAAGTATTTGCTGGTAAATCTCTTTTACACAAATATCCTCTCTAAATTTTGACAAAATAATGAACTAATGAGTAGGGTATTCATTTATAAACACAAACATTTAGAAAAATACAATTCCCACTCATTTTTCCGTTGTGTATTTCGACACATTGATGATAAACTCGTGCATTGTTTTTTTTTTTTGTAACTTAATTTTTTGATGCACTATACAGTTTATAATGCACCGACGCACTACAAAGCACACCAATGCACTTTTTACTTAAAAACATATGAACAAACAATTTAATAGATAAAGTACAAATTCAAACCTCCACAATTAAAGTTTTGAGTAGGTTTTTCTTTGCGAAGGAAAAAACAAAGATCACTCTTCAATGCCTCTCATAATTTAACACATGGACTTGATCCTTTTTCACTCCCTTTGCTCTCTATCTCACATATCCTCCTCTGTGGGTTTCTAGACTTTCTCCAAGATATTGTCCTTGTCATTCCTATAGCGATAATAATTTGCGTCAATTTTCTTTTAAATCTCATACCTAGACCTCCTCTTCTTTGCCGTGGGGGGGTTATTGAATAGCTCTTTGAGATTGGGAATGAATTTCACATACTCAAAGTATCTATAATGGTGGCCCTTTTTGGTGGCATCAAGCACATCAACTTCATTCCCTTCCAAGTCCATCATCTTGGCCCCTACTTTGGAATAATTAGGATTTCTAAGCTCTACGATCCGAGCTTCCCAATTCCCCTTTTTCCAGATCGACAAGAAAGTAACCCTAGTGGATGTCTTAGTTATAATAAAATGCCAACCTCGAGAATGACCTAAGGTCCACATCTAGTATATTTAATAGAAGTTAAGAAGCACATTTGAAAAAAAAAACTAATGATCCATAAGCTTCACAAACATACCTTATCGTTGAATACTAAGCATTGCCTTGGCCTTGACCATCTCCTCTATGAGATCCTCTGATACATAAACAGTTGGCCTATGGCATGCCTGTCTGATCAACATGGATGCATAATGAATTTATTTCATTGCTCAATGTTCAAGAATAATCAATGTACAAGCTTAATATTAAATGAAACATGGAGGTGACGTTGATGTGTTAATGTTAAATAAACAGATTGTTTTAAAACCCAAAACTCCCTCTAAAATCACACCAGCTAACCAAAGACTCTTGTACACATCTAAATAATGAGGAAATATTCTCAGTGGAAAAATTTAGTCATTCGACAATGGAGAAAACTTCCCACTACGATTTTATGCACTCGACATCAGATAAAAAAGTTTGGGGGTTTTTGAATTCTCCCATGCAATAACAAAAACACAGAGGTAGAGGATAACATGCACGAGGGTCTCTAAATTCACCCAAGGATATTTGAATTCACTCAAGTAGCAAACGACACGCCCAGGAAAATGATAAAACATTCAGTGAGAAAAACAATCGATGTGTACAACTAGGGAGCAAAAGAAAAACACACAGCCAACAAAAAATTATGTGAATGAGTTTTACAGGTTGAAACTTCAATGGAGAATGAATAGATCACTGTAAATGATAGCAAAAATACCCAAAGAGAAAAATTCATTAACTCACATACATCAACATTTAAATGTGATTTTTATTATGCTCTGGAGAAATTACAAATGGGTGAGCTATACAAAGACTCTATGTATTGTTACTCACTATGAAAACCAACATTACAATAGGCCATGGCTCAGAGACACCTTTTCTTAGAGTGTGAATAGGAACATTAACTCCTTCATCCACTCAACCTCAAGCAAGTTACCCTCCTCGAGTTATAACTTCAACTATTTTTCTTCCCTCTTTCTCCTTGCATCTTCCCCTAGTTGTCATCTTTGCTACAACCTTCATTATTTTAATGCACTTATTTTGGAAGGCCAACCATCACATGGTTCATTTCCACTTCCCATTTTTACAAAAAAACCAATAGAGTGAAAATAATGGTTACAAGTTTATTACAATTTTACAAAATGTTTTGGGTGAGGATCCAATTTAGATCACACCTCCCCATTTGCAGGATTTTGGTCTCGAAAAGATTCAACTCATTCTATATTATTCTTCTCCTATCATCAAGCAGACTCCAAAAAATATCAAAGAACGGATGCCTCTATTGTAGTATGTAAGATAAGATCTGAGTAGGGGTTTCCTTTGGCATAACCCTATTATCCTTCTCACAGTTGTGGATGAAATTCATTGATGCAATAGGTCTTTGGACAACCAATGCTCCTTGGGATGAAAGTTCCAACAACTCCTCTTTCCCCTTGAACTTGATTCTCCAATATTTATTCTTGGTTGTATGATTCTTGGGATGGAGCTCTAGGTGAAGCCTCCAACATTTGGCCTCCCAATGTCCTATCAATTTGCAATACTGACAATAATTCTTGCATGGGATACTTAGCCTTATAAAGTGCCAAAAATCGCTAGCCTCATGACCCCTTTTATTGCAACAGAAACAAGCTAAGCCATACATTTTCTATGTTTGATGATTCTTACTAGCTTGGTTGCTTGGTCCCCAAATAACTGGAGAAAATCTAGATGGTGGAATCATCTATTTGTTTCCCTCTTCCAAGATTCTACAAGCACATTTGAGTGGCTTGCTACACATGGATTATTTTTCAGTTTCTCTTGTCTTAACGAAAGTTGTTTGATTTTCACGTGTACTGGATTCTTTTCCACCGAACCATAGGCCTTCATGCTTGGGCCTATGTTGAGCTACAATGGGAATCAAAATCTATTGTCCTTCTTTACCTATCCCCTGGCCATCATAGCCCATTTTTTTAATGAACTTGGAACCAATGCCCCTTATGTGCTTCTCAAAATCATTAAGGGTTACATTGGAATGTGAGTTTACCATGTTTTCCTCTATCATGGTACTAGCTTCAGCAGTGGCAATGGAATGGGATTGCTTGATCTCCTAGATAGTTTCTTACATATTTTTCGAGGCCTCTTCCTTCGTTTCCAAATCATGGTATAAATGAGCAGTGACCTCAGAGAACTTCTCCTCTTGCCATTTATTCATCTCAATGAATTTCTCCCCCAATTGCAAGAGCTACAATCTTCTCTTTTCTAATTCTTCCCTTATGGTGGTGAAGGAGTCTTAGTTCTTGGAAACCTCTTTCTCCAACTCATCTACTCTTTGTCTCCAATACCATATTTCTTCTTGGATTTTCCTATCTAAGTCTCTCAACTCTTCCAGCTTCTCCTTGTTCAAATATTTTCCCATGGAAGCTACTTCAAGGTCTCTAACATACTTTCTTTGATACCATCTGATCCATAAATAGTGGTCCTATGGCATGTCCATCTTATCAACATGGATGTCGAATGAATTTATTGCACTGCTCAATGTTCAAGAGTAATCAATGTACATGGTTAAAACTCAATGAAACATGGAGGTGATGTTGAGGTGTTAATGTTAAAAAACTAGATTGTTTTAAAACCCAAATCTCCCTCTAAACTCACACCAACTGGCCAAAGACTCTTTTACACAACCCAACAATGAGGAAATATGCTCAGTGGACAAATTTAGTCATCCGACAAAGGAGAAAAATTACTAGTGCAATTTTACGTACTTTGCATCAGATAAAAATGTTATGGGTTTTCTGAATTCTCCCAAGTAATACACAAAACATTAAGGTAGAGGAGAACACGCACAAGGTTCTCTAAATTCACCCAAGGATCTTTGAATTCACCTAGGCAATAAACAACATGCTCAAGAAAAGGATAAAACATCCAATGAGAAAAAAATGACAACCAACAATAAATTATGTGAATAGGTGTTACAAGCTAAAAATATATTTCAACAGAGAATGTATAGATCATTGTAACTCATAGAAAAAATACCCAAAGAACAAAATGCATTAACTCACAAATATCAATGTTTAAATGAGATTTTTACTATGTTGAGGAGAAATTACAAATGGGTGAGATATAAACAGACTATGTGTATTGTTACTCGTTGTGAAAACCAACATTACAATAGACCATGTCTCAGAGACACCTTCTCTTAGAGTGTGAACAAACACATTAACTCCTTTGTCTACTCAACCTCAAGAAGGCTACCCTCTTCGAGCTCTAACTTATGTTATTGTCCTTCCCTCTTTCTCCTTGAATCTTCCTCCAGTTTCCCTCTTTTCTACAACTTTCATTATTTTAATGTTCTTCCTTTGGAAGACCAACTGTCACGTGGTTCGTTTCCACTTCCCATTTTTCCAAAAAAAAGACAAAATAGAATAAAAATAACAATTACAATTTTACAAAATGTTTTGGGTGAGGATATAATTCATATCATCCTCACTCATGTATTTACTAAGAATCTCTTGTTTATTCTTCTCCAAAACCATGCACTTGATATATTTCTTATCCGAAAGGGGCACATGGGAAAAAAACTCTCTCTCTTTGTTAATGGTTTCCCTTTTCCTACTCTCTCATTTCCTATACCACATTCTCATTTTCCTCAAACAGAACCAACTTAATTGCAATGACCTCCCTACTCTTGATCGTCAACCTGACCTCCCTTTTGATAGAATCAATCCTCTACCACTCCCTCAATGCTCTATCCTACATCTCCTCCTTTTTGGGATGCTCGAATTTCTCCAAGATATTGTCCTCATTATCCCTATAGAAATAATACCTGGCATCAATTCACTTGTAATTTCATACCTAGATGATCCAGGTGGATATTGGTGGCCACTCACCTATTCCAAATGGATCCTCTTGTCAATTTTTAGTGTAGCAGGTTCTTCTATACTTCTTTGTAATTGTGAGTTCTACACTTTCGGGGATTTATGAATCCCTACACATCTTCCAGGTGGATATTGGTGGCCTCCCACCTAATCCAACTGGATTATTTTGCATGTTTTCATGTCAGCACATCTTGTTGTACTTCCAGGGCCATTTTGGGGATCTACAGAGTGTTATTTTTTGGCTCGCCACACTCAAACGGTTGACAGAGTTATATTTTGATAGTGTAATGCATATTTTTCGAGAAGACCTTTCCAACTGGCTATCACACTCCTAAAACAAAGATCGTATGCAAAATTTACGACCCCAGGAAGTTAATGTACTAACTTACCCAAACGGGGCCCACATAACTTTTGGCGTTTCATCTCCTAGGGTTATGTTTTTGGATGTCTATCGTTTTGGCATTCATGTTTATCATAAAAAATTCCTTCAGAGCCTCATCATAATCATCGTCTTCCGAATGAGCATAGCCGTCACATATCTTCTCAGAGATAAAGCTACCACCATCCTCGCGAGTCTTGTACTATGTATTTTTATAGTCTCTTTACAATTCTTTCATTAATAAAAATCAAGTGTTGTTGTATTTCTATGTTTTTGGCGATTTGCATGTGTATTTCATTGTAATTTCTTTTCTTTCATTTTGTTTTGAAAATAATCTGGATCAGTGGCATTAAAGCAGGCTGCTCTTGATCGTTTTTCAGTGTATGTCCCTGACGAGGTCTGAGTATATCTAGTTGGGTCTCAAGTTTGTCTCTCTTGAGGAAAATCACTCTCACATGACCAATACACCCTCAATGGCAACAGAAAATAAAAACGGTGGAGCAAAAGATTCTATTAACATGTTGCTTGAGCAAGCTCTCGTGCAACAGAGGGACGAAATGATGGAGAATTTTGCACACATCCTTCTGTTAATATTATGGTAGCTGCGGGAGGTATTTACCCCCACGTGTGAACCTGACAAGAACAGAAGACTCCGGGAAGCAAGAGAAACCCTAATGAGTTGGCTAATAACTCTAGAAACCTTGTCGGCTCAAGAAGAAATTTATATTAGGCTATTAGCCTTTCAAGAGAAGAAGTCGGCTAGAATTAATAATAATATACTGAACAAACACATACCCATAAAGAGAAGTCGGCCCCAGTAAACTGGCAGGATTACTATAAATACAGGGCGCCAGTTCTCATTTGTCACATCTCAGGACTGCAGTTTTCCCAGTTGGTGCGTACTGCTGTTGCAGTTGGTGCGAAGGTTTGGAGGAGGGTTGCAGGTGCAGCTGCAGTAGCAGCTAGTTTCAGTATTGGCTTGAATATCTCTTGGCTAGGGTTTGGACTATCTGATCAGCTTTTGGTGATGCGCTATCCTTGGGGATTTATGCGCTACTCCTTGTTGGCTATCTAGCCTAGGGTTTGCTTCCGGAGGAATTCTCAGTCAAGGTTAAGGTGCTCAGAGGAAGGCTTCGGCCTGTGGTTGGGTGACGAGGGTATCGTCAATGGTAAAACGAGCACACCATCTTCTATATTCTAACACCTTCAACGTCTGTCAATAGAAACAGACACATCTTCATCAAGCGACCATTTTGGAGGAACCTCTCCCTTCAAAGTACAAGTTAATTTTGATATTCCCATATTTGAAGGTCAGATAGATGTGGATGCCCTAGAAAAATGATTAAATCTATTAGAAGGTTATTTCTATGTTCAAATTTTTTCTGATAGGGAAAATATCACCTTCACACTCCTCAAGGTTCTCCCCCATGTCAAACATGGTGGGAAACTTACTGGGAGAAAAGATCCACAAAGGAATCTGGAATATATGGGGCCGAGCCCACTTGGTATTTTTTTGTGGATGCGGTCAAAGAACCGTACTATCTTGTTGATAACTATGAAGACCAGTACATGAGATTGACCACACTATGGTAAGAGAAGAGACAAACAGTGTCAAAATTCACAAATACTTTCCATACCTTGTGCACCAAGATAGGTATCAAATACTTTGAGCGACATCTAGTTTTGAAATACCATGGGGCTATGCATAGGTACATCCAAACTAAAATGCATTTCCTAAACATATCATCATTGGGACTTGCCTATTGATATGTTGTAAAAAATGAGAAGAAATTTAGGCATCAGAACAAATGGGAATTTGGGTCTGCAAATCTCCAACAACCAAAGCATGGTAACGACGGCCCTAACCAATAGCCTCTAGACAACCATTCCAAGACACATGAAAAAAAGGGTAAAGTAAAGATGAAGAATGACATTGGGAAGTGGTGTGACTTCCAAAAATTACCCTGACACAACACCGATTAATGTTGATCGAAACAGTCATTGGTGGTTGAGGTCAAAGACACGGAGACGAACCCTGATTCAGAATCCAATCCAGAAAATATTGAAAATAGATAGATCATCGACGCAGACCCCAATGGTACTGTTGCAACCTCAATAATTCATCTAGAAGAACCATTAGATCCTGAGGAGGGGGAGCGCCTCTTCCATTCATAGATGTGGGTGAAGGTGACCCCATTGCATTTCATTGTTGAGAACAATAGCCAGAAGAGCCTCATCTCATATAAGGTCGTCAAACAATTGGGGTTGTCAACAACACCACACCCACAACCATACAACATCGGGTGGCTTCACCAGGTACGAAATCTTCACGTCAGCCAATAATGTCTCATGTCCTATGGAATCCATCCCTTCAAGGATGAGGTAGTTTTTTATTTTTCCCCTCTCGATGTATGTGATGTTGTTTTGGGCCAACCATATATGTGGAAACATCATTTTGTCTATGATTCTAGACCCTGTAGTGTCATTATTACTCTCAGAGATCATCTCTACAGGATACCATAGGTAGTTCCAACTACTGCTCCACTGAAACAACACCTCAAGGTAATCTCTCATACTGCAAAATTCATCCTCTTCACAGTTTGTTCAAAGGATGCACAAAAGACCACTATAACCAATGCATCCTCAACACCTTCTATCCAACAAAAACATATTGTCGAAGAGACATAAGATATTGTTTCTTCACCTACAATGGTGCCTACACAATGCCCCATCCAACCCATAGACAACAAGTTGGTGGAACAGATTTAACCCCTCCAACAACAGGTTTGTGACAGTCTTCCACAAGTCAAGAAACACAACTTCTCCAACAAGGCACGCAACTCACAAAGCTTCAGATTCAGAAAATGCTTTCCCCTCTTCCCTGGGAACTCAATGAAATGGAGACCATTTCTTCCTAAGGGGGGAGGATTGATCCGGATGTATATTGGTGGCCACCCACCTATTCCAACTAGCTCCTCTTGTTAGTTTTTAGTGAAACACGTTCTTATGTACTTCTTTGTAATTGTGGGTTATACACTTTTTGGGCTATTTGAAGCCCTACACATCTTCTAGGTGGATACTGGTGGCCTCCCACCTAATCCAATTGGCTTATTTTGTATGGTTTCATGTCAACACATCTTGTTGTACTTCCAGGGCCGTTTTGGGGCCCTAAATAATTATTTTTTGGCTCACCATAGTCAAACTATAAACAATGTCAGAGTTTGATGGTGTAATGCGTATTTCTCAAAAAGACCTTTCCAATAGTTTATCACATGCCTAAAACGGAGATTGTATGCAAAAGTTACAACCTCGAGAAGTTAATGTACTAACTTACCCAAACGAGGCCCACATGACTTTTGGCGTTTCATCTCCTAGGGTTAGGTTTTTGGATGTCTAGGGTTTTGGCATTCATGTTTATCATAAAAAAGGTCTTCGGAGCCTCATTGTAATAATATTCTTGCGAATGAGCGTAGTCGTCACATCTCTTCTCAAAGATAAAGCTGCCATCATTCTAGTGAGTCTTGCACTCTATATTTTTACAGTCTCTTTACAATTCTTTCATTAATAGAAATCAAGTATTGTTGTATTTCTCTGTTTCTGGAAATTTGCATGAGTATTTCATTGTAATTTATCTTCTTTCATTTCTTTCCGAAAATAATCTGGATCACTAGACCTCCTCTTCTTTTCCTTGAGGGGCTTCTCGAAGAGATATTTGATTCCGGGGAGAAATTTCACAGCCTCGAAGTATCTATAATCGAGGCCCTTAGTAGTGGAACCAGGTACATCAATCACATTCTATTCAAAGTTTTTTTTTATCTTGGCCCCTACTTTGGCATAATTAGGACCATCGAGCTCTACGATTCGAGCTTCCCAGTGCCTTTTTTCCCTGATCAGCTTGTTGATTTCGTTGTTGAGGTCTCGGAGGTAGTGTTTGTCGAGGCTCGGGTTTGAATCTCCATGAACTTATGTCCAATCTCTCAGATTGTATGCTTCCTCCATTTGTCTACCTCTATGATATCATGACACTTTGAGGCTAGTAATAAACACCTCTCCTTCGGCTTATTTTTCTTTGTAGAGGAAAAAATGGATGTCACTCTTTCGTGCCTCTTATTTATAAACACATACATTTAGAAAAAAGAAATTCTCGCTCATTTTGTCACTGTATATTTTGGTGTGCTATATAGATTAAAGAGCATTGGTGCACTTATTACATAAAAATGCACCAACAAACAATTTAATTCACAAAATACAAATGCAAACCTCTACAATTAAATTTTGTGAAGTTTTTTTTTGCGGAAACAAAAATAGATGTCAGTCTTTGGTGCCTTTCATAATTTAAAACATCGGTGTTTTTTGTATATATTCAAGCACTAAGGCATCAAAATATTATTAAGTGCACTATTAAATTTTAAAAGTCATTTGAATTTATGTTTTAGGTTAGATTGTTCTATGTTTACCAAACTTTATTTTAAGAATTTGTTCACGTATTGATGATGGTTTTGGATCAAATGCAGGGAAAAAAGGTTATAATATCAAATGGTCAATTATTCACATTTCAGCAAGGGAAAAAGGTTATAATATCAAATGGTCAATTCTTCAAATTCCATCTCATTCTATATCTTTTCAAGTTCTTCAATTTCTCCCCTGCCATGTGTAGTAAGCCTAGATTTTATTTATAATTCATTTATCTTATTGAATTTATGTTGTGTATGCACGTACATTTGAATAATTGTTCATTTAATTTTGTAGGATCATGAATCAAAATTGAGTTCGGATGTGCAAGATATTATATCAATCCAAAAATCCCACAAGCTCTTATCAGGAGAAAGATATTGCATGCAGATGTTTGATGAAAATGGACAACTTCTTTACCATGTCATCTTCTAGCAACTATCCTGGGTCAACGATATTACACTATGAATTGGATATCTTTTATGACACCGTGATAATATTTGGTTCTTCAAAATGTGAAGGGTTTGAAACAGAACCCTCGACATGTCACATCGTCCCATTATATTAATGATCGACTACCCAAAGTTGAAAACCTAATCCCTCCCACGTTGGTCAAGAATCTAATAGATGATATAGAAAAGACACATAGGAACATGTCACAATGCTTCTATTTTTTTAGTTGGAAGCCATATAAACTAAGTTATGTCCTACATTGACCAACCTGTCTCCTTCTTTTAAGTCAATGTAGATTTATAGTGAGCCAAATTATGATATCAATTCTACCCAAAACATCTCCACTAGGAGATCCAAAAAGTTGTATGAGCCGATGGAAAAAATGTCCCAAGTACACACCAAATTCAGTTCAATTGTTGGAAGGTTGTGATGAATTCCCTCTTTTTATCCATCTACAAATTAAATACCAAACATGTTACAACTAAGCTTTGTATGGTGCTTGGCTTTCTTCCATGTCTATTCTCGATGTTGGAACCAAATTCTCTTTTTGTGGTAATAGTTATATAATTGCCAAGTCTAAAATAGACATTTCAAATCTTGGGTTTTTTATTCTTTCACATGTATCTATTCCCCCCAAACAATCGATAACAATTGTGCCATTTTTTGGTCCTCTTTATAATCGTTCTAATTACTTTAATATTGTTAAATACAAACATATCATTTCCATGTATAGTATGTGCATGAATGGTTATGCTTATAGAAACTTTAACAAGAAAAACCTATTATATATTGATGGTCATCCATGAACTTGTTGGGCCCGTGATATGACCGATTTTATGATGTTAATTAGATCCTTTTTTCCGAATGTGTATATGTGTTTTCATGTTTTGATTAATTTTTGAAGAGCTTTTGTGTCAAAACGCTATGATCCACACCAGGTATGCATAATTCATGTTTTGCAATGATTTTGAGTTTAAATCAGTATGTTTTTATGTTTCCAGGAATCTATATTAATTCACATTTTTTGGTGTCACAGGGCAAAATCGCAGCTTGTTTTTGCTTCCAACACTCAGTTTGGTACTCCATCCGACACTTCGTCCTGCACAAAAACGATGGGCAATTTGGCGGTTATGATATTGGCGGCCAATGATGGGAGAATCAGAGACATGGGTTTTTCTCGTGCTCATGGCCTCCAGCTACTGAATTCTTGACAACTTGATTTGGGTTGTAATGTTGGGCGATTATTGGCTCGCCTCATTTTGACAGTTAGGGCATCTTAAATGCAATTTATTGTTTTTAGAAGAGGATTGACCCTCTAGTGGTCGACCTCTCAGTTTGTAAATCTTATAAATACCACCTCAGTGGTCATACAATAGTTAAGAAGTTAAGAAGTCGTGTATTAGAGAGAAAATACAATTTTTCTCTGTTTTGCCATAATTGTGTAAAACCTGCATTTTTAGTTTTAATGGTGAAATCGCTTTGTTGAAGTTCGTGGTGTGCATTTGAAGAGTAAGCACGACTTGATGGGGGGCCCACCAATAGTCTAGGTAACTATTTTATGAGTTTGTTTGTGAATTAGATAACGTAGATGTCTTTTTATTTATTTTTCTGTACATGAAATGTTATTTTACTTCTTTTTTATATAACTTGTTGTTTATGATTTTATTGGTTAAATTTAGTTTTTGCAGGTTATTATGAGGAATCTTTTTAGTGTGCAATGAATTCTTAGTTGATAGAATAAATCTTGCAAGCTTAGATACTAACCGTGTGTGTAGCTAGATGATAAATTAAGTTTTCTTTTATGCTGAAATAGATGATAAAAACAGAGTTTTTAATTCATGCTTTCTTTGACATGGTTCAGTGGATGGATAGTTATTAGCCTTTAGTTTTCAATTTTAGTTTGCCAATCTAGTTGCCATTTAGATTTATTTATTTAATCCATCATTTAGTTGCTTATTTTCTTTCTTTTCATATGTTGAAATATTGTTTAAATTTTGTTTATGAGTATTTCCTCTTTTTACAATTTGCATTGTTAAGATAGAACTAGTTTAGCTTACTTCATGCAATTTATTTCTTAGATTTGGGTTGCAATTTCAATTTGTAGTTAATGATTGAATTTAGTATAGTATGAATTTGCTTACATAGTATAGAGTGCAATTGAATTTCATAGCATAATCTCTTTTTACTGTTGATGGTTAATGCATGATTACATAATCACATGGATATGCAGGGTAATTGATATTGTTTTCATGATGGCTAAGTTTTCACTGAATTGTCTAATTCACACTTTTAATTTTTCTATTGAAGTCAATATCGAGTTTATCCCTCTTGAGTTATATTTTATTGTTATGTGCCATCGTGATATTATAAGACACCAGAGACATTCACACAACCATCAACACTATATTTGAGTTTTTAGATAGTTTCTTGCTTTCATAGATTAGAAGATAGTTTTCTTGTTGTTGTAGGATAGATAGTCTTCTTGCTTTGGTAGATTAAAGAGTAGTTTGCTTATCATAGATTAAAGGTTAGTTGTTAATTCCTCTTGCTTTCAATTTAGTAGATTTCCTTTTGTAAATTAGAAATAGTTGTGGATATTAGTTTAAGAATAGAGTTCACTTATCTCCTAGCTTAGTTAGTTGCTTATTGAGTAGTTTTAATTAGTTTACTTGTTGTAGAAGTTATCATAGGTTAGTTTAATAGGTTAGTTGCTTACTTGTCTATTCTTGTTTTGATAGTGTAGTTGCTTGTTTATTTACTTGCTTTCATAGGATAGTTGCTTATTGAATTTAAGTAGGTTAATTACAAGTAGTTTGTTGTTGTTATTTTCTTATTAGATGAATAGTTTGTTTTTTCTTATTGTTATGAATGAACTATTTTGCTTTAAGTAGGGTTTCCATTTTCTTTCTTAGAACTATCCATCGATCCTCTGTTCAAAGGTTACTTAGGGTAAATAGTTTGAATTCCTTAGTAGGGTTTGATCACTAGTAGTTTTTGCTTGGATAGATTAGCCTTTAGATAGCCACTTCCTTATTTAGACTGTACTACTACCAGCCCTTCTACCTTGGCATATATTTTTCTACAACTCTAATTTTACTTACCCCGGGTTGACAATTTAATTGAGGGTTTTTAGTGCATATAGAACACCCATCACAACTCATGGGAACATTGTAGGGTTCATAAATAGTTGTAGGTCCTCATTATTTTGTGCAAATTGTTCCTTTGAGGAAGACTCCAATGACAAAGACTTCTTTGTGAAAAGGATGACATACAGATTTGTTGTTGTGCATGCAATACATAGTTTATCTCCTAGTGACGAGTTGTTAATAAACTATAACTTTCATATACCACCAACTGCTCTTCAAAAACACCTTACATTGGGTCTACCTTTAGATATCCCCTTGGTTAAATATGACTAAATCAATGTTTAATAATAGTAATTAGGATTTGATAAGGTCCAACCATGACTAATACACCATTTAGAATGTACATGCAAATTAATTGGTTCGAAAAACAATTAAGAAGTTGCTATTTTTTAGGCAGCACACTTTTTGGATTTTTCTACACTAAGCACATACACTTTTTGGCCAATTATCTACATTGGCCACTTTTTGTCAAACTCAAGAGTTGACTTGGCTAATTTTGGAAACACTGAGGTCATATGGTCATGGAATGCAACAAAGGATGAGGGATATACATGGAAAGTGATATATTCAAGTAAAATTACTCAAAATGGCACATGTGACCAATTTTAGGGTGATAAGACTTATATTAGATGTTTTCTCAAAGGATTTTTCCCCCTAAAAAAGGCCTGTGAGAATTTCTCTCTCTTTTGGAATTATGAATACAAGGGTTATGTTCTCCAGGTTTTATCTCATTGTCTCCTGTATTGGCTTTTCTGCACTTATGTTTCTCTAAATGTTGTTCATGTTATATTGTTTATACGGGTTAAATAAATTACAAGTGTTATAAAATATATTTACTAAGCTAGAACATGTCTGAATTGTAGAATTGTTTTTGTTAGGATAGAGATATATTGTTGCATATTTAAACACAAAGACATATAATTTAGTGGGTAAACCTACAATTGACAAAGAATACACACAATAAATACAAGTAGATTCATCTAGTTGGACACCCTTGTAACCTCTATAGGTACCATTTTGAGTAGTACCACATAAGACACAATTTTCCTATAGATTCAATCTTCCATGTACCCTCAGGTACATTGAAATCCCTTTAGGTGCACTTGAAACTAGCATTACATAAGATTCTCAACCATCATGTTGTTATACTACACCAAGCATATCACTCGGGGAAATCACTTTCATGTCCTAGGGAATCAGTTTATACACCTAAGGGTATGGTCTATCCTCCTTAGTTGATGGTGTGAAATATTTGATCAAGTAATATTATTGGAAACCCTTAGGTATATCAAAGAACTAATTGCACTTGAAACTCTTTTTTCCTTAGGACCCTACAAACCCAAGCCTATGT
>ML801104.1:105104-117153 GCA_009831015.1 Picea engelmannii | reverse complement strand
TAGGAAGAAATGGTACCCATTGCATCAAGTTCCCTCGGGATATGGGGAAATTTCTATTGAATCTGAACCTTGGTGAGTCGCTTGCCTTGTTGAAGTAGATGTCCTACTTGTACTTTGCCTATGGAAGTATTTCATGAACCTTTTGGAGGTGTTGGATCCGTTCAACAATTTTTTTTGCATGATCTACCTTGGTATGAGTGTGGGAGGACTCTATTGGTGAAGATGCATAAATAAGAGCTATATCAATGGGGGTTGATGGTTGGAACCTAAATAACACTTGAAAATGGTCGTGGCCAATAGAGCTATGATGAATATATGGAAGAATCTCATTCTCTTTGTGCTCCTCTACAATCTTTTCGACCTGCTTCTGCTGGATAAAAACATCTTGGGATGAGGATGTAGTGGTTGCAGTGACCTTCTGTTCACCATCTGACTAGATCGTGAAGAGGGAAAAATTTGTGGTATGAGAGATTACTTTGCGACATTGTTTTTTCAATATTAATTAAGTGGCAGTAGTTGGAGATACCTCTAGTACCATGTAGAACTGACCTCCTAGAGTAAAAATGTCACTACGGGGCCGATACTCATCAATAGCATGAATTTTTCACATATATGGTTGTCCTAAAATAACATCATAGACTTCAAGTGGAGAAACATCACACACTACCTCATCCTTTAAGGGTTTGATCCCATAGGACAAGCGACACTTTTGGCTAACACAAATGTCATCCCTGGCTCAACCATCTGATGGTGTATGGTTGGGGGTGTGGCATATTCAACAACTTCAATATCTTGACAACATCGGCTGAGATCAAGTTCTTCTGACTCCCACTTTCAACAATGAAATGCATTGGGGTCCCATTTACCCACATCTGTGAGTGGAAGAGGTTCTCCCCCTCCTAAAGCTCCTATAGTTCTTCTAGTTGTATGTTTGTGGCCATGATGGTAAAAATGAGTTATACATCGATGATATGTTTAACTTTATTGTGCTTTGAATCATAGTCCAAGTCATGTTCTAATTCTCTTTCTTTAAGCTCAACCACCAATGACTGTTTCAAGCGACATTCATCAGTGTTGTGCCAAGGTCTGTTGTGGAACTCGCACCACTTTTTGGTGTCTTTGTTAGAATTATAGTTACCCTTATTTTCTTGTGTCTTGGACTGGCTCTCTCGAGGTTGGAATTCCTTATTTTTTCCTTCATTCTGTGAATTAGGTTTTCCTTTTCCATGATTCTGTTGTGGCATATTTTCAAACCCCAACTCTCACTTACTCCGCTGCTTGAATTTCTACTCAATTTTGACTGCAAATCAATAAGTAGCTCATAGTGAAGATATGTCTAAGAAATCCATATAAGCTTGGATGTACCTATGTAGACCACTGAGATACTTCAAAACCAGGTGCCTCTTAGATTCTTTGATACCCATCTTTGAGAAGAAGGTATGAAATATGTTAGTGTACTCCAACACCATCTGATCTCTTTTCTAACGTAGAGTTGTCCATCTCATGTATTAGTCATCATAGTTTACGAAATGGTATAAATCCTCCTTTAGGGAATCTACAAAGGTTGCCCAAGTGGGATCTCTCTTGAATGATGTAGATTCATTCTCGGTGTACCTCTCCTAGTAACCTTCCCACCAAGATCTGATATGGGGAAGGGATTTAAGGAGCCCAAAGGTGATATTTTCTCTGTCATTTTTTTTTTGGATGGAGTAATAACCTTCTAGCATATTCAACCATTTTTCTAGAGCATCTGCATCTATCTGGACTTCAAATAATGGGATATCAAAATTGACTTGTAACTTGAAGGGCATCGCACCTCCGACATGTTTTCTTGTCAAATATGCCTCGATTTCCACCATCAGTAGTCTTCAAAGGATAGGAGTGATTTGTTCATCATCTTGTTCCTCTGTCGCATGAGGGCTTCCTAGAGAAACATATTTAAAGGATCTCATGCTCTTTCATCTCTCTTTTCTTCCTCCATGGGAGGTCGCTTGGGCTAGAGAGAGAGGTTGCGCTCAAGAAAAACTAGCTCAAGACCCAAATATATATACCCTAACCTTGTCAGCGACTTTCTTTGAGAAATGACAAGGATCAGACTTCTCTAATACCATTGATCTGGATTATTTTGAGAATGGAATGAAGAGATAAATATAATAGAGATATAACAAGGAAATACATAGATATATTGCAAGAAACACATAAATGTAGTGAAACCCAACTTATATTAATGAATAAGAGAGAAAATCATTGTAGAACACAAACTGGAAGAATGGGGTAACTTATCTCTGAAAAGAAATAGATGTTGGCCACACTTCATTCACAAAAATATTTACATCACACTCCATTGCATAATTAAAGGGCCTCCTTCACCTCAATTATATATGAGAGAGTGAGTGAAGAACAATTCCCATAATTCATGTGGGATAAATTAGTCTAAGTTTATAAAATGCCATAGGCATGTAAAACACTAGGACTTCCCAGGTGGTCACCTATCCCAGTGCTACTCTAGCTCGAGCGTGCTTAACTACAGAGTTATAATGGGATTCGGTGCATTAACGCTATGTTGTAAGCATGTACATAAGACCACTAGGAAATAATTACATGATGTTTGTAATTAATAGATGAAGATGGCATTAAATTCCATTCCCCATCAAAAGGGTGAATATCATGGTTTATCAAAAACCATGGGCTTGAAAAGTTGATTCAATGAAAAAGGTGGATGGCCACCGAGATCCACCTGGATAAGAATTGTGGGTGAAATACAACCCCGTTAATCACCTTGGTAAAAAATAATGTATTTCTATGGAATGATGCCACAGATTATGCCTTTTACAATTTAAAGGAAGCCATGTATACTATGACCATCTTAGTTGTGCTTGATTTCACTAAGACTTTTGTCTTACAATGTGACACCTTCGATTGAGGTATGGGATTAGTGTTGATGCCAAAAGAACACCCATTATAATTCATAAATAAACAATTGTGTGATTTTTTTTTATGAAAATCCACTTAAGAGAAAGAAATGGCATCCATCCCTCATGTAGTCGATACTCTTCATCTATATCTCATTTGGAGGTGCTTCTAGATCAAGATGGACAATAATAGTTTGAAGTATTTTGTGGAATAGAGGTTGTTGTCACTAGAGTAGCAGAAAGTGGTCACTAAGATGCTAGGGTATTATTATGAGATCATATACAAGAAGATAAAAGAGAATGTGGCGAGCGATGGCTTGTCTTGGAAATATGAGGAGAAAGGATATCTATTTTCTTTATCCTTACCAATACCATATTGGATTGCAAAGGCACAACAAGAATGATCACATAATGACACAGTGGCTCAACTCATCTAAAGATTTCAAGAGGACCATGACCCCCCTATTGGATATACTTGGTACCAGTATACCTTGTGGTATAAATGGTGCATTTTTCTAGTGAGAAATTCTTCTTTGAACCAATGGGTATTAGAGGAGTTGCATTCCTCCCCTACAATGAGTCACTCTAGTTTTTATAAAAGATATTAATGAGCTAAGAACTCTTTCTATTGGGATGGCATGAAAAAATACATCCATACTTTTGTAGCTAACTATGAAGCTTGTCAAAGGAACAAGGATGAAATAATGAAGACTCCTAGGATATTGTAGCTATTATCAATATTATCCACTATCTAAATGACATTCCCATGGATTTTATAATAGGCCTCTCAAAATATTGTAATTAGTCTAGCGTCATGGTGGTAGGTGACTGCATTTCCAAATATGCTCACTTTTGTGTCTTACAACACCCATTTAATCCTTCCATATTTTTCTGGATCTTCATGGATCATATCTTTAAGTTACACAACATGCTCACTTCCATTTTCTAAGATCATGATCCCATAGTCACCGAAAAATTATGGAAAGACATTTTTAAACTATAGAGCACATAGTTGAAAATGAGCACTAATTATCACCCCAAATGGATCATCAATCAAATTGGGAAACAAGTTTTCATAAACTTATTTGAGATGCGTTACCTCAGATTGATGGCATTAATGGGCTTATTGGGTACCCCTTGTATAATGGTGGTACAATACCACTTATCATGGTGCTACCAAAATGTCACCATATGAAGCTATATATGGCCTAAAACCCCCCTCAGTGGCTTCCACTTTACCCACCACATCCAAGCTTCAAGAACTGGATCACTTAGCACTAGAGTGACCATTCTTCACACACTTAAGAACAATTTATCTTTGGTTCAAAATCAAATGTAGCAACAATCCAACCAACATCACTCTAAGCCTTCTTTTTCCAAAGGGGATAAGGTGTAACATAGTTATTGAATTGATGAGAACTATGACCTCAAAACAAGATTTTATCCCTAAAAACTCATATTTTTGTGTCAAACACACCAAAATCAACCCCCAAATCAAAATCAGTGCTCCCGGAATCACCTTTTTCTTTGAGGTTAAAATTACAACCTTCTTCCTACCATGGTATTAAATCTTCGTATAGTTGCAACTAAAACCCTTAAAATTAACTCTCAAATGAAAAACAGGTGCTCATAGAATCACCCCTTTTTTGGAGGGGTTAAAATTACAACTCATATAGAACCATAGCCTTGACAATTGGTACCATTGCGAACAAAAACCTTAAAATCAATCTTTGAATAAAAAATGGTGTTGCTAGTAGAACTCCTTTTTTGTATTTTGAGTTTAAAATTACAACTTGTTTGATACCTTGGCCTTGACAGTTAGTGCCATTACAAATCAAAACCTTAAAATCAATGCTCAAATCAAAACATGGTGCTATCCGCAACACCTCTTTTTTGTTTTAGGCCCAAAATTGCCAAACTAAGGAAAATTGATTTTCTTTAAAAAAGTCAAAAAAGAAAAAGAAAAAATGAGCATTTTCAATTAAAAATGAAATTTCAAATTAAAAAAAAAATAGCATAATTTATAAGATAATTAAAACATAAATAAACAAAAAAATAAAAAAAATAGATGAGGAAAAAATTATTTAAAAAACCCCATTAGAGCAAGTTTACTTTAAAAAAATAAAAAATGTAAAAAGGAGATTTTTTTTTGAATCATTAAAAAAAGAAACACACACATATAACATTTTTAAAAACTCATAAAATATTTAAAAAACATGTTAATTTTTATTTTTTTAAACTAAAAGCCAATTTATTTTTTTTCTTCGAAAAAACTGATTTTTTAAATTTCTTGGGCGAGGGAAGTTTATATGTTTTTTTTCCTTTTCTTTTTCTTTTTCTTTTTTTGATGTGTTTGAAAAATGTATCTTTTAAAAAAAATGTAAACTTGGTTAGATTAGTTTTTTTTTTTAATCTTATAAATTACAAGTTTTTTTTTAATTTTTTTTTTTTTTAAATTGAAAATGTTTGTTTTTTATTTCTATTTTTAAAGAAAAACATGTTTCCTTAGTTTTACAATTTTAGCCACCCAAAAATAGAGGTGTTGTAGGTAGGACCATGTTTTGATTCACGCATCGATTTTGAGGTTGGCACCAGTTTTCAAAACTATTATATCAAACAAGGTGTAATTTTAACCTTGAAATAAAAAAGGAAGTTCTACTAGCAGCACCACTTTTTGATTCAAGGATTGATTTTAAGGCTTTTGTTCACAATGGTAGCAATTGTCAAGGTCATGGTTCCAAACAATTTGTAATTTTAACACTGAAAAATGGAGGTTCTACTAGTAGCACACCCTTTTCAATTTGGGGGTCGATTTTAAGGTTTTTGTTTGCAACATTACATATCGATCCAGATCTCGAGAGATGAGATCTAGATGGCTTGAATGTCGAGAGAGGAGGATATTAGATGTGCCAATATTTCATGAAAAGAAGCATGGACAAAGAGATGTAAATGAAGTACTCGAGAGGTGAGGCTCAAAGGGGAGCCTCACCTCTAAAACTAATTATTAGTAAATCACTCGGAGATAATTAATCACACAATGAACAATAGAAAATATGAGAGAAACCAAAATGAGTAACCTGATATCATGAGAAGGTTTGCTAGACCTTTATATAGCATTAAAAAATGGTCCATTGGACAAAGTAAAAAAGAGCTCATTAAATGAGCCTCTATTATTAGTATAATAGATCTAACTACCCAACTAACTAAGTAGTAGAAAATAAAACCTGATACAATAATGGAAATATCTCATTGAATGAGTCTCTATTATTATAATAATAGATCTAACTACCCAACTAACTAAGTAGTGGAAAATAAAACCCAATACAATAATGGAGAGGTGGGACTCTCTTTGACCCATATGGGCAACCTGTTAGCCCAATTAATTAATGAGGAGTTGGGAATCTCCTTGATCCACATGGACAATATGTTATCTTTACAGCTTTATGACTTTTGCATCAAAATTTAGGCCATATACCCCCTAAAATTTGGATCCTTCCCCCTTAGAAAATGATGGTCCCCATCATTTCACCCATGCTAAAAATAGAAACCTCTTTATTGTACCATTATGATTACAATGTGAAAATACCCAATGAAGAGAAGGGTTTTGTGTGGTTGACCCATAACCATGGGTTTGTGGTTGACCCATAACCTAGTTGACAATGGCATTGTACATGGCTAGAAAAAAAAAAAGTATTTTTAATAAAATCCCCAAATTTAAAAAATAATATGGACAAATCGTAACTTTGGGGGTTGTGAACATCTTTCTGCAAATATATTCATAACTTATGCTACAGGTGATAAAATCCAATTCCATCGAAGACCCATTTGAGCTACTAAAGAGATACTTTTATCGGTATATGGAACTTGTTTTGAGGTAGACCATGGAGTGAGAAAAACTAGGTCGAAGTTGAAGGGCACATGACCACGCTAGTTATAGGCATGTGCTGCTTCAAACAAAGATATCTCATAAACCAGACAACGAAATGAAATTATGAAAAATAACCATTTGAGATATTAAAGAGATATTTTCAGAAATATGTGGAAATCCTTCTGTCATTTCCTAAGCAGGGAGAAACAGACTGTTGAAGATGGTGGTACGCATGACCTCCTTGGGTCAAATACATGCTAAGATTCAATCGATGATATCTCTCAAAAAAAGGAAGACAAATGTGATTCCTAGAAATACCCATTTGAGATCTTGAAGATAAATTTCCAGTCATATGTGGAACTCTTTCTATATTTTCTAGAGTAGGCAGAAAAAGACCATTGAATATGGTGGTATGCGCGGCCTCCTTGGGTCAAATACATGTTGAGATTCAATTAATGATATCTCTCAAACCAATAAGCCAAATGTGATTCTGTGAAATACCCATTTGATATCTTGAAGAGATATTTCCAATGAGCTATGGTAGAGCCTCTGAAATGATGTGTAGAGGCCATAACACCTCTTTGAATTTGGCCGAGTGTAGATGGACACAAAGGATACCAAGGGTTTGTAGAGCAGCATGGGTTGTTGTAGAGGTTGTGGAACCTCCGTGGGTAGCATGGACACCCTACAAAATTGTTTAAAATTTTGCATACCAATGGATGTAGTGGATCTATGTATAGATGTAGTGAATCCATGTATGGTTCTCCTTGTAATGGTGAATGAAGATTTGAGGTTAAATAAAACCTTGTAGTTCATGTGGACCAACTGTGATGCTTACAGTGTATGGCCCGAAAAATGGATTCAGATAGTACCAAAAGGAGGTTGGTGATTGTTGCAAATGTTTGAACCTGCAACATGCTTCAAACCCTTGTTTCAATGGAGAGCATACCTGCTCTGATACCACTGATACAAATCTCGAGGGATGAGATTTGGATGGATTGAATGCCGAGAGAGGAGGATCTTAGACATGCCAATATTGCATGAAAAGAAGAAAAAGTAAATGAAGTACTTGGGAGGTGAGGCTCAAAGGGGAGCCTCACCTCTAAAACTAATTACTAGTAAATCACTCAGAGCTAATTAATCTCACAATGAACAATAGAAAATATGAGAGAAACCAAAATGAGTAACTTGATATATTGAGAAGTCTTGCCAGGTCTTTATATAGCATTACAAAATGGTCCATTGGACTAAGTCAAAAAGAGCTCATTAAATGAGTCTTTATTATTAGTATAATAGATCTAACTACCAAACTAACTAAGTAGTGGAAAATAAAACTTGATACAATAATGGAAAGAGCTCATTAAATGAGTCTCTATTATTATAATAATAGATATAACTACCCAACTAACTAAGTAGTGGAAAATAAAACCCAATACAATATTGGAGAGGTGGGACTCTCTTTGACCGATATGGGCAACCTGTTATCCCAATTAATTAATCAGGAGGTGGGAATCTCCTTGATCCACATGGAAATTCTATTGTATTTATAGCTTTATGACTTTTGCATCCAAATTTAGACCATATACCCCCTAAATTTTGGATCACATATCATAGTTGAAAATCTTTATAAATCTGACCTAGAAGAATGGGTGCTACTGGTAGCACCACTTTTTGAAATGGGGGTAAAAACCACCACTAAATGCAATATCTAAAAAATTATCTCTAGAGAGTTCTTGCCAATTTGGTAATTATGTTGTGTTTCTTCATCTTTATCTCTATAAGGAAACCTCTCTCAAAACATTGGCCATCAAAAGATAGCACTGAATCTATAAGGACCCTATTAAATCTTACAACACATTAGACAAGTTACCTATATGTTGGATCTTCCTACCCACTCCAAGCTCCATCCATTCTTTCATGTGTAATGTTTGAAAAAGGTCATGGGGCTGAATTTCTAAATTCAATGTAGCCTTCTAGAACTAGATAAAGAAGGCTCTATTTGGTTACAACTAGAAGTAGTGCTTGCCACAAGAGATTGTCGACTATGTCATTGCACTACTTGTGAATTCCTAATATAGTGGAATGATATGCAATCTAAATATGTCACTTGGGAATTAATAACAATTTTATAGCAATTTCCATTTCTTCTTTGGACCTTATCGATGTCCCCCCCACAAAAGGAATATATACCTGGAATAATAGAAGGGTTGGACCAAGTCACATAGCACCTAGTCTAGACCATTTTCTGATTAGTAGTTCCTTCCTCACCCAATCAAATTCTTTTATATCCGAAATTTTCCCCTCGTCTAGCTCCGATCATCGCCCCATCTCCCTTTCCTTAGAAAAATATCCCAATTGGGGGCCCTCCTCTTTTCAATTCAATCCCATTTGGATGGAGAAGCCTGACTTTTTCCCCCTAATATATAGAACTTGGAGTCAATGGATCACAATATCTCCAGTGCACATTTGGGAGCAGAAGCTTACACTCACAAAGTTGGCTATTAAGAACTTTGCAAAAACCTTCTCTCGCCCTCTCCACATGGAGGTTCTAGAAAAAAATAAATAGAATACATACAAGTCGAAGCATTCGAAAGAGTGGATGTTCATCTTGAACTCCTTCAAGGGGAACAAGAAACCCATCGAGATTATATAAAATCCTTGAGGGATGAAGAAACAATATGGAGGATAAAATCAAGAATTCTTTAGTTACAGTCTGGATACAAGAACACAACCTTATTCCATAAGAAATCGATGGTAAGACGGTGGAAAAACAAAGTTGAGGAAATAAATACACCAACTAGTGAAACCATACAATATTTTGAAGAAATAAAACAACATGCCACCAGGTTCTATAGCCAACTGTATATGAAATCAGGGGACTTGGATGTAGAGATGAGAAACAAATTTATCTCTCACCTTCCTCAATTGGTTTCAAAAGAGGATAATATTGAGCTCAATAAACAAGTGGAGGAAGAGTAAATCATAAAGGCTATCAACCAATTCAACCCGAACAAAGCCCTAGGCCCTAATGGCTTCACCATCCACTTCTTTAAAATATGTTGGTCCATTATTAAATTTGATTATATTTGGATGCTCAGATATGTACAAAGGTCTCATCGTCTAGGGGGAGCTACTAACTTGACCTTATTGGCTCTTTTTCCAAAAGAGAAAGGATCCTCTTCATTTGACATATTTCGACCCATATCACTATGCAATGTTTCTTACAAAAGCATGGCCAAGATCATTTCCAATAGATTTAAACCACTACTTAGTTCCTTAATTATTTCCAATCAAGGGGGATTTGTAGTAGGACGACAAATTTGGAACAACATAATATTAGTCCAAGCTGAGGGAATACACTCAAGCCACAACTGAGGAGAAAAGGGAATGGCGATTAAAATAGATATGGAAAATTCCTTTGACAGAGTAAACCATGACTTCCTCAAGGTAGTCTTAAATTTTTTTGGGTTTAACCATCTCTTTATCTCTTGGATAAACTCCTACATAGAAAACCCTTGGATCGCTCCTCTAATCAATGGGTGGCCAACCCACTTATTTAAAGCCACAAGAGAATTAAGACATGGTTGTCCATTGTCACCTTTGTTATATGTGCTCATGTCAGAACCTTTGAATAGATGGTTGGAATTGGAATGCACTAATGGAATAATACCTAGAATCTGAATAGCCAAGAGGGTCAAGATATTAAATCACTCCCAGTTTGTAGATGACACACTACTCCTAATATGGGGCTTCAAGAATAATTTCAAGATGATTCAAACTAGTTTTGGATGAATTCACTCACATCTCTGGAGGTCTCATAAATAAGAACAAAATTCAAATCTATGCCTGGAATATAGATGCGCAGTTCCTTAGGGACCTCGCCCAAATTCTCTCTTTTCCCATATCAAAAGATCAAAATCTTTTTAAATACTTGGGCATACCAATTTTCTAAAAATCCATCCCAGGGGAATATTGGAAAATCATAACTCAAAAAATCAAAGAAAAGATGGAATCCTGGGGAGTAATTTGGTTAAATCCAACAGGGTGCTTCGTTATAATTAAATCAATTGTATCCTCCCTTCCTCTATTTAAATTATCTTCTCTTATGTCACCCATGGGAACTAAAAAGAATCTATCCCAGCTCATAAGAAAGTTTCTTTGGAAAGGTGGCAAGTCAAACACAAAAAAAATTTCATCTAGTCAAATGGGATATTGTGAAATCTCCCAAGGATCATGGGGGGCTCGGAGTTTGTGATCCGGAAATAGTGAATATATCCTTGGGTTGAAAATTTCTTAGGTGAATTGTCATAGGAAGGAAAGAATGGTGGAAAACAAAAATAGTAAAAAAAATAGTTTGGGAAATGGAAAGCGAAGTATGGATATAATCCCTCCAAACACCCTTGGTTCCCCTATTTGGAAATTGCTTAGGACTTCGATTATTTTTCTACAAAAAGACCTATATTGGATCCTAGGAAATGGAAAATCTATCATTCTTTGGAAGGATAATATTTTAAACCAAAATCCTCTGGAACATAATGATCACTATGAAGACCTTAAGGATTGGATGGAATCCCATCAAAAATCAACTCTTTTAGACATTTCTGATTGGAATGATGATGGAACTTGAAAGAACTAGAACTTTGGGGATGTCCCTCCTCAGCTTCAAAATCAAGTTATATATCTTACGAAATACCTGCAAGGGGAGGCCCCAGTACATTGTAGAACACATGATAGTCGAGGATGGGGAACTAATGGTTATACTGTGAAAGAAGGATATCAAGCCTTGCTTCTCCAAAATAACCTTCTAGAAAGAACAACCTGGTGGAGAAACATATGGAATTCAGATGGTCTTCCAAAAGTAAAAATATTTTGTTGGACTCTTTCTCATGGGAATATTCTAACTGGAGAAAACCTTCAAAAGAGAGGGTTTATCAGCCCCTTTCGGTGCAAATTGTGTGAAAGCAATTATGAAATGACACAACATCTCTTGTGGGAGTGTGACTTCTCAAAGAAGGTTTGGTACTGATTCTATCAAGGACTCTACTAAAAAATCAAATGGACAGCTAACTTCAAGCCCCTTTTGGTAAAATGGGAGCAATAATACCAGGGTTCTTTTCAAGGAAAAATAATTTTGAAAAGGCTCTGGAAAGCCCTTCCTGAATATGTTCTTTGGAAACTCTGGCTGGCTAGGAATTGCATTGTTTTTCAAAACAAAAGAACCCTTCCCATTATTGTTTCTACAAGGGTTGTGACTCATCTTTTTGAATCC
>ML801104.1:55238-101947 GCA_009831015.1 Picea engelmannii | reverse complement strand
ATATATATATATATATATATATATATATATATATATATATATATATATATATATAGAGAGAGAGAGAGAGAGAGAGAGAGAGAGAGAGAGAGAGATTCCTGAAATACATGTACATACCACAAATTTATCACAAAGTTGGTACAATCTTTAAGCTCTCCAACAACCCTAGCTATGGATGTAACACCCCATTTTCCCCAACATGAAAATATATGTCTAAATGTCTCCATGATTCATAGCTAATATGTTTAATGTTTGGACCATGATGAACAATCAAAATGATAAAATTCATTTCGATGATAATAAAAAGAAAGTGTTGATGAGTGGAGCACTTACACAAAGATGATGCCATGAGAGGGAAAAAGGGAGGAAATTTCCTTGCCAATTTAATATTCAAGAAAAAAAACCCAGATTGTCATTTTCCCCAGAATTCAGTTAAAGAAGGAAGTTGGTAGTTGAAATACCAACTTCCCACAATTATGAAAAAGAATGGTGGGTGTTGTACCAAAACTGCCTTGCCTCATAAGCATGGGTACAAAAGTACCCATCTAGAGAGTTATGATGTTACCCGTGAATTTGGGGGATTTGACCCATGGAATCTTGTCGTAGAAGGTAAGAAAATAAGGAAAACCATTGGCAAAGGAAGGAGGACACACATGGTTGGGTCTGGGGACCAAATATAAGTGGAGAGGGGTGTGGGGAACTCCTCTGGTTGTTAGAAAAACAAAGAGAAGTTAAGTTTTCTGGTTTTTTGTGTAAGAAATAGTGAGGAAGAATTTATAAATCAAGTTGATAAACAAGGCTGCGAATTTTTGAATGTTAGTTGTGCAAGCTAACTGTTGTGACTCTTTGAGTCAAGAGCAGACCCCCTTTCTTGGTGAAATTAGAAATTTATCTTGCTATTTTTTTTTATGAAGGAGAGTAGCCTTCATTTGGTTATCTTTGTAATGGAGTGAGAGTCTTCCCTTATGGAATCATCTTCTAGCTAGGGGGTGGCCAACTACAAGGATAGACAAAGAAAGTTGTGCCTATGGTTGGGTGGAAAGAGGCTCACCCATCAACAGTTTCCAGCCTACTTTTAATTCTCAGATAAGTGTTTCATTAATTTTCATATGCCATGATAAATTTCTTAATGCCATGGAATTTATGTTTTGGTTTTATGAAGAATTGATATTCTTCTCAGGTAGTGAAATTTGTTGCTTCCTGTTCCTAGATGATTGTAAAAATATGAAGAGATTTGTGTAAATATGTATTATGTTGTTTTCCTCTGACTATTCCTAGTTTTATAGACTATTGTAAGAAATTACTAGTAATTTTGAGTGAGAATAGAGTGTTGGTTGGGCATTTGAATTATAAGTAACTATAAGACGAGCTACACACACACACACACACACACACACCCACACCCACACACACATATATGTTGGTGTTATTAAATCCTCACCACGCTATCGGGCACCGGGAGCTTGAAATTTGAAGGCACGTTTGTTACGTAAGATACCTGGGGTCAGTATAAGGATAAAATAAACTAATATATCAAACCTGGATCTATTATTAATTAAAATATTAATATTGCTTGGAAATGGTAATATTATATATATTTGATATATCAAGGGTCGATTAATTAAAATAATTAACATTAAACCTTATGAGGATGTCAAATTCCCAAAGTAAAAGATAGAGTAAATCCTTAGTATTTACTGGGCTAGTAAATTAGAATAAGTGAAAATGTCATTACATGGGATATTAAATTAATGAAGATTAATTAACATTAATGTGGATTAAATAAATAAAATCATACAGCGTGAGATTATAACATAATGATTAATTAACCTAATAATATTATTAGGTGTGAACGGAGTCCGTCCATATGTACCACGTGTTAAGCCAGACGGTGGGACTAGATTGGGCCACATGTATAGGGTGCCAACTAGACTATCATCATATCACCCACTAGGAGGTTGTGATGAGGTGGTGTTGGAATAGGTTGATACCTGGTAGGCCAATATCGTCATGTCAGGTATTGACTGAGTGTAAATTAGGTGGTGTTTCAATGGGTCAATACTTGGTATGCTGATATCGACATGTCGGGTATTGACAAAGAGAGAAGTTAGGTGGTGTTGAGTGTGGAAAGGTCGAGGGTTGATAGGTCGGGGGCCTCGATGGATCAAATACCATGTAGGTTCCGAGTCTTTATCCACATCAACAACCACATATGCACCAAATGAACCATGTGGATGTCACGTGGGTGCCACATGTGTGTCGCATGTGTTAGGGTTCACTAATGTGAATAATGTCAAGTCAAGTTAGAAATGTTTATTGAGTTTCATATTCATGACTTGGTCTTGTAGAGACCAAGACATGACTCATTTAAAAAGTGTGTATATATATAGGTTGAGTCTTGTTAGCCTAGCATTTGTGTATTCCTAGGTATTTCAGTCAAATAAGTCCAAATTTACACCTTGCATTTAGAGGAGATAAGGTGTCATTTTTTAATGGTCATATCAATTGAGTCAGTTCAGTCATTAAAGGGTCATTAGTCATATTTTTTTTTTAAAGTGATCTTATATCATTTCAAAGATCAACGTATGTCAATAGGTCATCATGGTAATGTAAGATTTTGATATGGCATGTACTTGAGTCTTGGCAAGTTGTATTATGCTATTGTACCATTATGATAATTGGACAAGTAGTTTTCCTCTAGCTTTGCAAAAGTCGCTGCGAAAGTTCCTAGATTTTTTCAACAAATAGTGTCATCATCATCCTAGCACTCTCTTGTACTATCAATGGATTTTAATTGAATTTGATGGTATGAAGGGACAAGATGACAGGTTATCTTATTAAATGATCCCTCCTCTTATTTGAAATCACTCATAAGGAATCAAAGTTTCCCTAAAAAATTCTCTCGTTGCAAAAATGCCCTGATCTCTAGCCGTGAAACTGGTGTCTGGACCTGCACGCTATGAAATCACCTAGTTCACTGCACAATTGTCTGGCTCGCTGCAAAACCATGTTTTGCTGTGAAACCTGGCAATTTATGAATGCAACTCGTTTCAATTGCATTTCTCTGATGCATTTTATTTCAAAGTGACCCTTAGATACTCTGACATCTCCCGCTTTGTTGCTACAAAATATTTATAGTGTAAAACCTTAATTTATGCACCAAACCCTAACGCTGCAAAAACTCCATGCTTTGTGTTGTGGTTTTGTCACAACCATTGAAGGATTCTACCTATAAAAACCCTCTCTTCCCTAAGCATCTCTAAACTACTTGAGTGTTTACCTTCTCTGCATAAAGTAATTCGTCTACCAAAAACCCTAGGCGCCATCTAAACCCTATCTATTGTAGGTATTTGGTTGTGTAAAAATCATTTTCATTTCATCACATCATGGAAACAACAAAATTAGTGGAAAATAATAAATACAAAAAGGGTGGAGAAATTTACATTTTTGAGCCTCAAGGAATGGATTCACTAAATACAGATATGATGAGAATGGATTCTTTCCAGCAGGTTGAGTTTCTAGCATTTTTTGGTAAACTACATTACTACAACGTAGAGGTGGAAAATCAATTTTCCCTAAACTTTGAAGGCACCAAAACTAGAATTGGGCCTCTAGAATTCCAAGTGACAGAGCAGAAAATTGTTGTTGCAACAAATATGCCCACACAAGGAGACAGGTGGTTCAAAGTTATGGCACTTGATTTCACCTTCTGCAATGACTATTTTAAACCTAAACATCAATATGAAGACCTAATAGTTGGAGTTCCAAGGAAACACTTACTTGAATATTTTGATCAACTTTTGAGGATCATTCAAAGGTACTTTACCTGTGAGGGACGGTTCAACAAGGTTTACAAGTATCATATAATGTTGTTATTTCATTTCACAGGAAATAAACCCCTCAATTTGCCTTATTATCTATGCAGGAGGCTTGGAAAGATGGAATACATGGTGCAGACCAAAACCAAACATATTGAGTTTAGCCTATTTAATTTCTCTCGGATCAAACTTTTAGTGATGGAATAAATCAAGAAAACCAATACTGAGTGGGAGTCATTCTTAGCCTCAGTATGCTTTACCTAAGAGATTACCACTCCCCAAACCAAGAAAATTCCACCTTCTTCAGGTGGAAAGACAGTTTCAACAGTCCCAGAGAGTTATAAAGGGAAGTAGGCAAAAATACCAATTGAACAAAGCACATAAATTGAGGCAGATGCTCCTAAATCTTCTGAAAGAAAAAATAAAGGTAAAAATATTTTCTTCATCCCTGAGGAAGTTGATTAAATCACAGATATACCTGCCAACCAAGGTAGCAAAAGGAAGAGGAGGGTAGTGGAGGAAAATCCTAAGAGGCATTTAACTAGGTCTGTTGTCAAAAAACTTTCCCTAGAAGAAACAGATGTCACTGAATCCCATGTCCAACATGTGATTTCAGATACTATTGAAACACACTCTTCGCCAAGGAATAATGGAATAGTGTAGGGACTAAGACAAAAACTAAAAAGTGCACATAATACCATAGCACAGATGAGGGCTAAGGAAGGAACAGTGATCAAAAAGATATATGAAAATTTTGACCTATATGAGGAATCCCTTGACAATGGAAATCAAATTCTAAGAAGACCCTTTCCTCTCCACAGGTAGGTCAAAAACCTCGAATAGCATAACAGACTCCTAAAGGAAGAAAACAGAGCCCTGAAGAAAAGGTTGCAACAACAAGAACAAGAGGTGAAAGGGAACTTGGATGTATTGACCCATGTAGAATCTAAATGACTTATGGGTGGTCATAGGTCACAAGTCAGATTCTCATCAATTTTTCTCAATTTTGATTATACACAGAGTTTCAAATCAACAAATCAAACCTTGATTTTGCAGCTAGAAAATGTTTGAGGTTTGAGTTTTTTGGATTACGTTAAAGCAAGTTTTAGTCTTCAAATTTGGTTTTTTGAGAGACTATTAGACTCCTCACTTCCTTACATATAGAAATAAAAAATCATATAAATGATCACAGGCCTAGAAAAAGTTTCATAGAGTGGGCTCACTGCGAAATTTGTTGTAAATTATAGTACGCTGCAAAACCTCCTAGACACTACGAAACTGAACCTGTTTTTCCAAATCAATATTCGATAGGTAATTATTTGACTCCCCAACTGTCAACACACGTGAAAATCAAATCCAACGTTCAAAATATTGATCATTTGGTATAGAAATTTTTAAATATCCAAGGAATATTTTGTAATAAATGAATTCAAAGTTTGTTCCTATATTTTTGCAAAAAAATTGTGATTAGATTCGATTTTGATTGTAACCAAATCTATTCATGGGGAAACAATTAAGCTCGAATCCCTAAGCCTAAGATAAACTATTTTCTATATATTTTGTAATTGAAAATGTGCAAAGGGTTGGAAAGAGCGTAGAAGAGACATATTTTTGGGAATTTTGTAATCTTCTGATTTTTAATGAAATATCGGTGCAGAAGTACAGAGCTACTCTTACGAGAGATTCTTGTGATGGTGATCTGAAGTATGTGATTCGTTTATGTATGTATTCTATTGTTATATTTTTTCATTTCATCTGTAACTTGTAAATATACTTGATTGGAAATTAATGATTTGGAATTCATCTGGTTTTGATGCTCTAAACCAAGCAATTAAGTATTTAAATTTCCTCATAACACAGTGATAATTCATCTTATTTGATGCTCTGAATGTATTTATTTGTTTTCTCTCTTCTTCCATTATATTGATATTTTAACTGAAAGGCCATCATCTACCTAGCCCCTGCTTCCTTGATAACTCTAAAACCAATCACTGATAGTTCCCATTTCTCTAAACTTGACTCCAAGCCCAATGGATTCCTTCTCACCTTTGCCAACAACCTTATAAATTTCCTAAATTACAGATCTAGCCACTGTGCTCAATTTGAAAACCTTCCATTCTTGACTGAGTTGTAAAGAGAGATACCTCTCTGAGTTGAAAGGGATAGTTTCAGCTCTAAAGTGGTTTTGAGGTTACCTTTGTGATTTTCTTCCTCAGCCAAGGCAATTTATAGAGTGATAACAATGTGGGAATGAAAGGGTTTTTGTAATAAGGCCTGAAACTTTAGGAGACCATAACTTTTGATCCAAAGCTCAAATTTGAGCATGGTTACAATAGTTGGAAAGATATTGATGAGAATAAGATGAGGTTCCCTCGATAAGAGGCTTTATATGGATAAGGAAAAGAAAATTTCGATAGCCCACCCTTTTAATAAAACCTAAGGGGTGGGTAGGTTGCAATGGAAAATAATGAAAGCCCTATTTAGCACCAAGGATCTCCAATAAGCAAGCATTAACACCAACAATTCTTCCTTGGATTCAACAATAAGCTCCCCACACTAGCACAATTGTCTTCCTTAGGATTTGAAAACCTTATCCATGTTTCATCAAAAAAGTGTATGGAAAAAAAACTCCAATGATAGCCTCCAAATTTACATGTCCATTATAGGGTTTAAATCCTCAAACCCCACATCTTTCACTCTTGCATCATCATAAGCACCAATGCCTCCATGGATCATAGAAAATACAATAACTCCATGATCTTTCCCTAGCCATATATCCCAAAAAATCAAGGCTCCAAAATCATGCAAGGTGTTATCTCCACTCCTCATGTCTTCTACTAGGGTAGATGTTACATAATTTTCTATCCTATGACAAGGGTCAGGGTCACAATAGAACAAAAACAAAGAGACAACTAACTCAATCCCAGAGTAGAAAAAATGAACATTCTTGCAACTACGAGGTAATTTGAACTACTCACTCGGAGTAACAAAGGTTGAAGAATATCCCTGTGGGAAGGTCTCTGCTTTGGTCTCACGCTCTGAGATACACCTCGTTGATTTGCACACAAGAAACAACAATATTGGGGGTAAAGTATAAAAAATAAATGAAATATAACTAATATAAATAAATCGGATTAGGATAATTAGTTTCCTATCAAATACTTGTGATTAAACATATTAAAATTCCTCAAGTACACAAAATTAGAGAAGGGAAAGAAGATATTTCTCTATTAACAAAATGAACAGAAAAACATGGAATATATTCACTTGATCCTTCCTTGCCAGCACCACTTGAAACCTTTATCTGGGGCCTCCTCCTGGGCCATTAAAGGTAGCTTCTTCTGTATGATCCTGACTCAAGGAAATTATGAAAAAGACAAGGAGTCTCTTTCTTCAGGCAAGATAATATGGGAAATGATGTTGGAAACATGGATTTCTAAGTAGGGAAATAGTATTAAAAACTTGAGAATAAATTTGTTACAAATTCAAAGGTTAGTTTGGTGGAATAAAGGTGATTCTCCTTATATTTCACCTTAATTCTATATTTATACCAAGGATTAATGGTTGGTGTGGTTATGCATGGGCAATAGAAAGTAAGTAACCTTAAAAACTTGTGAACTCCTCCCAAAAACACATATTTTGCACACATTTATATTTTTTGGTGCATTTTGAAGGCATACACACTTTTTCAATGGGGAAAGTAGTGTATATGCATGTTTTTGTATCAAAATTATCATATATATTAACAAAAATTGATTTTTGAAGAGATTCAAGGGGAATCTTGGTCTGCAACTGCAAGAGATTTAGGGATCAAAGCCAATGGATGCATCTTAAGCACATGGGGTGGAAAATATGTTATAACAGACTCCCCCTAATGTGTGAGGTCATAAGGGAATCTAATGTCCAAAATACATTACAAAATCTATGAGGAAGTTGTGAAGTGGGCCCAGGAAGAATTCACTAAGCAACAGACCAGAACAATACCTACAACATAAATCAAGTATGAGATAACTCTCTTCCTGAGGATAGCATACCCATGTGTAGGTGTAAAAACGTATGTCCATCCAATCCAATACATTGTTGATCCATGAAGTATTTATATAGAGTGATCATGACCATGAAAATGAATGCATAGTGGATCCATGTTAGAATATACCATAGCCATGATTAGACACACATTAGATCTATGTCTCAATAGAGTAGAGGGATAACTAGAATCAATGAAATGATTAAATTGATCCTTCACAAGTACCAATGTCGTATAGGTGAGTGGTATTGTCTTATGCAACTCAGTAAACAACATAAAATAAGTGATTCTACTACAGACCCGAGGTCTTCAAAATAAACCCACCAAACGTATAAGTATTCACCATGTGAATAGATGATCTGATGTCAAACACATGAGACACTGTTTGATTACAGATCATTGATGTATATCATTAACCAATGTGAGACAACCCATTGATAATTATAATGGGAATCATGGTACCTAGTACATTCTAACAAGTGTTAATAAATGAGTTGATGTCGAACACTTATAGAATCTATCGATTAGGGGACATTGATGTATTCCCACTATCAATAGAGAGGGGTCCTGCTGTAGATTTTAACCTTTTACAATATTTACTGCAAACAAATTTTCAGTAAAAGAATAGAAAATATACAATGGAAAATACAAACATTACATAGATATTTTTCCCCTAGAAACCCGAACCGGGAAAACCAACATATTCTATATTCATTCATAGTGATACATTGTTTACAATACAATATACATATATGATCCAACGACATCCAAAACCCTAACCCAATGAATTGTATTAGTCAACAACCTAAATTCCTTAATCGGAAATATAAAACCATCGAAAAAAAACCATGTGCCGAAAAACCGACCAACAATGGACATGAAAATCGAGGCAACACAAAAATGAAGGAAAAAATGAAACATGTTTCTCGAGGCAAAAAAATGACACTACTACTCGTGCAAAGAATATAACACATACCCAACATTCTCCCACTTGTTATTTTCTTTTCATATAGGGGGTTACAGGGTTACATAGTCAACAATCCAGGGCAACAATGCCCATGGATCCTCTACACCAAGAGAACTTCTCGGTGCTCACAGATTTTGTTAATGAATATACAACATTCTTCAAAGTTTCCATGTTCATCAACAACACCTTTTCTTCAACCATATCTCTCACAAAGTGATATTGAATATCTATATGCTTTGTCTTTGAATGATAAGTTGGGTTCTTTGCCAGAAAAATTTCACTCTGACTATCACAATCTATCCTTACAGCTTGTTGTACCAACCCAATACCTGGAAAAAAAATTGTAACCCTACTGCTTCGTTACTTGCATGAGTGGATTCCATGTATTCATCTTCTGTAGTTGAAAGTGCCACTACAACTTGTCTTTTGGTCATCCAACTTATTGCTCCTCCAAACAGGTTAAACACATACCCACTTATAGACCTCCTACGATCTAGATCTCCAGCCGAGTCTGCATCCACAAAGCCATGTATATCCAACACTCTGTCCAATCCCGATCTTCCTTGGTAACACAAACCATAGCTAGAAGTTCCACACAGATACCTAAAAACCCTTTTTATTGTTGTTCAATGTTGCTTCCCTGGTTTTGACATATACCTACTAAAAAATCCCACTGCATTTTCAATGTCTAGTCTAGTATATACCATTGCATGCATCGAACTACCAACTGCACTTGCATATGGAACACGAGACATGCCCTCCTCCTCTTCCTGTGTCTTGTGACACTGATCCGTAGATAAATTTACACCAACAGGAATAGGAATCTTGATCGGTTTACATTCCTACATATTAAACCTCTACAAATTATCTCAACATATTTTCTCTTATTTAACCAGAGTTTCCTCTTTTTCCGATCTATTTTAATTTCCATTCCCAAAATGAAATTTGAAGCACCGATATCCTTCATGTCAAATTTAGAGGACAACTGAGTTTTCACATCCTGGATAATCTCCTTGTTGTTTCCTATCAACAACATGTCATCCACATAGAAGACCAAATAAATAAAATGATCACCAATTAATTTAAAATACACACAATGATCCTCTTTGCTTCTTGTGAAACCAAGTCCCAACATATAAGTATCAATTTTTTTATACCACATCCTTGGTGATTGTTTTAAACCATACATGGACTTTTTCATCTTGCATACCTACTCCTTCTTTCCCTTCACAACAAATCCATATGGTTGCTTCATATAGATTTATTCTTCCAGATCCCCATGTAGGAATGTTGTCTTCACATCCATCTGTTCTACTTCAAAATCAAATGCAACAACAACAAATAACAAAAATATCATAGATTTTAACTTGGAAACAGGAGAAAAAATCTCACAAAAATCAATTTCCTCAGCTTGGGAATAACCCTTTTCTACTAACCGAGATTTGTATTTCTTCATTGTTCCTTCTGCATTCAGCTTCTTTTTAAATACCCATTTTCTGCCAATGGTATTTCTTCCATTCGACAACTCCACTAGATCCCAAGCCTCATTCTTATCCAAGGCTTCCATTTCTTCATCCATGGCCTTTTTCCAGAGATTTCCATCCTTTGAATCCATTGCCTCCCTGATAGTTCTAGGATCATCATCAGTAATAGACAAAGAAAAATTTGAACGGAAATCATATGGAGTATACCTTTATGGTACCCTTATTTTTCAAACTGATCTCCTCAATACTGGAGTATGAGGATCTTCTTCTGATTCATGTTCTTCTGTAGAGTCGGATTCATCATCCTTTAAATCGAACTCTATTTTATCTGGTTCTTTCTTACTTGGTATGACTTCTTGTTTAACAACATCCTTCATTTCTCTAAATACCACATCTCGGCTATGCACTACCTTCTTAGTTTATGGGTTCCAAAGCTTATAACCTTTGAGACCATCTTTATATCCAATAAAGATACACTTTTCAGCTTTCTTATCTAGCTTACTCATGTTTTACTTTGGAACATGAAAATATGCATCACATCCAAATACCTTGAGATGTGTGAGAGAAGGATTCTTACTAGTCCATACCTCTTGTGGAGTCTTGTCATCCAACACTGATGAGGGTGATCTATTGACCAGGTAACATGAAGTACCCACTGCCTCTACCCAAAATTCTTTCCCTAACTCAACACCACTAAGCATTCACCTTTCTTTTTCCATTAGTGTCATGTTCATCCTTTCTGCAACTCCATTATGCTGAGGTGTATATGGAGTAGTATTCTTCCTTTCTATATCGTGCTTCTTACAAAATTATTCAAATTCATTTCTACAACACTCTCTGCCATTATTTGTCCTCAACACCTTAATTATTTTCTTTGATTCTCAACAAGATACTTAAACTCTTTAAACCTGCCAAAGACTTCAGATTTCTTCCTGAGGAAATATATCCAAGTATTCCTCGAGAATTCATCTATAAATGAGACATAGTACACAAATTTTCCCAATGATGGAACCGACACAAGTCCAAAAACATCACTGTGATCTAGTTGTAAAATTCCTTCTTCCCTCATTGCACGAGAGGGGAATCTTACCCAATTCTTCTTCCCATATACACAATGTTCACATAAATCAAAATCCAGAGAGCAGTTAAACATACCTTCAACCATACCTTCAATGTGTAGTAGTCGAAGACCCTTCTCTCCGATATGCCCCAGTCTTTGATGCCATAGCATGACCTTTCCTCTAGAGACTGTAGGAATTCTTTCTTCTTCAAATCCAATATCAAGAAAAATGGAACTATTACACCCATCACTAATAGTGCTTCCCTGCAGCTTATATAGGGCTCCAAACCGAACTCCTTCAACAACACCATTTCTCCTCAAACCATTATATGGGTTTCCTTTTCAAATATTGTTTTTACCCCTGCATCGTCCATTTTTCTTACAAAAATCAAATTTCTGGCCAAACCTAGGATGTGAAGAACACCAGGAAGTGTTCTAATCCTTCCATCTATGAGCCTCAACTTGAATTTTCCTCGTCCTATGATTCCAGTTGTCGAATCATCACCTAGGGAAAAATTACCTCCATCATACCTTTCATATTCACAGAACCACTCCCTGTGGGGAGTCATATGAAAGGATGCACCTGAGTCAACCAACCATGCCTCATGATATGCATGTGTCCTATAAGAATCTCCATGGATGGAATAGTGCATGGAAGATACCCTCTAAGCAATGGTTGATAATGAAAACCACTGAAAAATGAAAGGATTTCCATCAATGATGAAAATGGAATCCAAGGTACTGCAATAATTCCAAAGTGTGAATATAGGTCTTAACGTTGAACACAAGGGAAACCACTCAGTCAATGAACAATGATGATTTTTTTTTGTTGATTTCCAGGTAATCTATTGATGATGAAAATAGGCTCGGAGTGCTACTCTAGGTTAAACTCTCAAAGCAATGTGTCGTAGTCGATAAGATTTGACCTTCCAACAAGAATTCAATGAATACCTTACATATTGGCATGAGTATAGGATAGAGATACTTGCTGATACTGAGAACAACTTGACAACTGAGAAGGGTGACATGATATGTCAAAAAGTCCGAGGAATAGCTGACACAGGATACAAATTCCATTGAACATAAACATTCCCATGAACGATAGGCTCTACCATGTGAACTACCACACTTATAAATGGAAAATAAGGCTTTGTGTTGTAAATTAGTGGGGTAAATCCTAAGGAAAAATGAACCAAGAAACTAATAATGAAAAATGCAAGGAGGAAAATCTAACTTGTATGCTAGTTTTTAGATCATTACCTGTCAAAGAGGATCTATATGATGAAAAAATGCCAAAGAAAATGTCTCCAAAGTCCTATATATATGACCAAAAAAACTCATTCAGAAGTTAATAAATCCAATCTATAAACCTATGGTAACAATTTTTTCTCTGGAATACAAAACTTGAAAACAACAAACCTTAAAAGTACAATATGGTACAAATCACCACATAGCCTTTCAACTTTTGCATCGTACTTATTCAAGTAGATCCCATTGTTAGGCTTAGGTCAAGGGTTTCTTCGATAGTCAACCTATAAATTTTCCATCTTAGGAAGAAAGAACAATTTATGATGCATGTCTTCCCATGGTATACCATACATAGTCATGGATTCAAGGATAGCCTCATCTAAAGGAAATTCAACATCCAAGAAATCATGTGATCTAGGAGGACTGACAACCCAAATGGGTGAAGTGAACTGACCATATTCCATATAATGATGGAGATTCAGATAAGATATGGCATATTTGATTAATGAAGACTCACAAGTACTAGGTCATGAGGACCCATAAATAGTGAGATCAAATTCAAAAGGAAAATTAAGATTACTCAGGCCAATAGGGGTAAGCAAGGGATCTAATGCACCCAATGGATAAATTACTTAATCAATTGTTGAGACCTTGTATCAAGAAGGAAAACATTATTTCAAAGTCTACTTCTCAAAATAAATTGAACATTGAGGATATGATGCCACATAATTCACTCATGGCAGGGTAGAGTCCACTCGAATGATAGGAACATACAAAGGGGTAACCTGAGAAAACTTGAATTAGGATGGTGACTATTAGCTGAAAGCTTATCAATAGTGACAATATTTCCATTGTGAGGGAAATGCATCACTCGAAACAGAATAGGCACCACAACGTTCATATCATATACATAATGATGCCCAAGAATCATATTGAACTATAATGGGCCTTGGACCACTATCATATTTTCTAAGATATCCTTCCCACCTAAAATGATAGGAAAATAAGGAATAATCCTAAAATATTCAATAGGTCTTCTATCAAAATCCAATAGCTCACTAGTATCCAACACAAGCTTGGGAGAACCCAAATCTTTCCAAGCCGAGGAGGATAAAATGTTTATGGAGGCTCATTCACATACAATACATTGGTAAATATTTGTTCAATTAACTTCAACCCTTATTTGGAAAGGTGAAAAAGAAGGAATGCAAGGTTCAACAATATCATTCCAATCAAAGGAATCAATTTTGAGACTTGGAGGGAGTATGCTCGAAATGAGTGGAATTTTCGATTTTTCAGAAGGTATTGAACTTGAAATGCTAAAGAGATGGTCAATAGACACATCACTTCCTAAAAGAAGAGTGATATCTATCAAATATTTCATTTTCTCAACCACTTTTGTATACTTGTCACTCTCTAAGAGAAGAGTAGGATTGGTCGAGCATTGCATTGGCTCCATGACTTCATTAACCATTGGTTGAATAGGTTTCAAGACAACATGGTTAGTAGACACATCACCCTACAAAAGAAGAGTGGGATCGATCGAAGCTTGCATCAACTCAACCACTTCATTAACCAATGGTTGAATAGGTTGAAATAAAATATGGTTAGTAGACACATCACCCTAAAAAAGAAGAGTGGGATCAGTCAAATATTTCATCAGCTCGACCACTTGATTAACCAATGGTTCAATGGGTTGTTTGGAAACCTAAGGTGACTCAAGATCAAAAGGTTCTTCAGACTATGACCACAATTTTTGTACCTCTATAATACTAGGGCACTAATGAATCAGGTGATATCCCTTGCAAATTTTACAAGGGAACTTAGGATTGCAACCTATTCATCTAGATTTATCAACAATATCAATTCCCCCAACATGACTTACATTGGCTGGTAGCTTATCACCAATATGACTTGCAGTAACTAGCTTCTCTCTCCTATTATGACTTGTAGTGGCTAGTTACTTTCCCCCAACATGACTTATAGTTGTTGGTGGCTTTCCCACAACATGACTTGAAATGGTTCCATTATGACTTGCAGTGACTGGACTTTTCCCCCAACATGACTTATAGAGGTTGGTTGTAAGTATTTGATATAACTTGCATTGGCTGGTGAATTTTCTCTAACATGACTTGTAGTGGTTGGTTTCATATCTTTAATATGACTTGGAGTGATTGGACTCACACTCCCAACATGTCTTACATAGAATGGATGCATATCTCTAGCATGACTTGCAATGGTTGGTGGATTTTATCCAATGTGACTTGCAATGTTTGGTTTCCTATCTCCAGTATGACTTGCAATGAATGGACTCATGTTCCCAGCTTGACTTGTAGTGGTTGGGTGCTTGCCTCGAACATGAATTGTAGTAGTTGATTGGTTTCCCTCAATGTGACTTGGAACGATTGCTTAATTTTCCCTTTGTCTTTCTTTCTTCTTCTTATTCTTCATCATTCTATTCCTTTTAGACTTCTAGTTACTAGTAGCTAAACTATCACTAGATGAGGAAAAAGGAGGAGGAGTATATTTCATTGAGGAAGAAGATAAAGGATCAACTTCAACTTGATTCTCATGACCTAAGGTTCTTATTTGAGAAGAATCAAAAGCATTCAGGACATTAGAATTTGTCCATAACCAAATCAATAGTCCTACAGTCGATCCAGGAATGTCCAAGGTGTCCATCAAGGGGGCACCAATGTTTCCAAAGAAAGGAAAAGAATAATAATCCCCTTGGGAAGGGGTCCCTTGGTTGGTATCTCAAAGAATCTTATCCATAATTTTCAAATGAATTGGTTCCTCCCTTGCGGGATTTTCCATGTCAGATAGAGTCTCATGCACTAGCTTTGATGAACTAATGGTATTAAGCCCACACATTCTAGGAAGTGGCTCCATGCTTTCAGGAGAAAGTCCACGAATCCTTCTCAACCAAAAAAGTGTTTGGCTGGCCACCTTGAATCAATGATCCAAAAGTGATGACACAGATACAACATAAGACTAACTACAAAAATAAGCACACACCTATAACAGACCTATAATAAATCAATAGACACAAACTACTTTTCCAAATCTCATCCCAAGTGGATTAGGTCTTGGGTCTGAAGTAGTGAAAATATAATCAAAGGACCTTTCAGATATCGATACGAGTTGATTAAGTCTCGATATCAATAAAAAAATGAGTGAGAGAAAGTTATGGTGACTTGATCACAACGTTCTCCTAAGGTGCATGTGTCCTCAAGAAGAAAAAAAACCTCCAAAGGATTCAAAACGATGATTAAGTGTCTATATTAGGTACCACGAATATTTCCTCTTGCATTCACCCATGTGAGAACTTATGACAAGCCGATAAGGTTACCAATTCACAATCGCAACCTGGGGGAATAGTTGTAGGTCAAGACAAAATATATGGGCAAGGTATCAAAACCTGAAGCTTCCAAAAGCACCAACACCCAGAGGACCAATGATACTCAGGAAACCTTTGTTTATGTAGCAATCCGACAAACACCAAAATAAGCAAAGGAGGGGATATCACCCTCACTTACTCTAATCTGAACTCATGCTTGACTCTTGTGTTAGAGTATCTTTCCCAGCAAGCGCCTATGCTACTACTATATTTCTCACTCTTTAATCAACTCTAATTTGTAGTTTTATGGCCTTGGATAGTTTACTCTCCAACCTATTTCAAGGCCCTATACCTAGACTTGTTGGAGTTTCTAACAATAAAGAGTCTACTCTATTTTAGATTAACCATTAATTTTAGTGTCTTTTGTTTACTCAAAGGGTATGGAATCACAATTGATATTGTTTTTTAGACTCTTGCGTGAAGAAATATATAAGAAGACTGGAAAATAAAACTTCACACTTATCCTTCAATGTATACAGTTTCAAGAAAGCATGAAGCATGAACAACTTCCAATGCAAACTACAAACCTTAAGATGCAATTTTTATTTTGTTTTGAAGTATTCAAACACAACTAATACTTACTTTTAAAAAATACAATCCACTTCACACAAACCAAAACCTAAATACCATTAATTTGCAAAACTTCTAAATGAAAAAAGAAAAGAAATGTTGGCACAAGGGCAGACCCAGGGTTCAACACTACAACAACGCACCAACAAAACTCTAACTATCGGCCCTTTCAGCAACACCTGCGAAGCAGATGAAGTCTCACCTGAGGTAGAGGCAAGGGTGGTTGCAGAACTCAAGTGTCTGCAACCTTAGCTGGGACACAGATATATGATTATGATACTTAATAGAGCAGTTAGCATTGTCAATTCCTCAATATGAAATCAATATCTACTTCACTGATAAAACAGAGCTTCGCAGCATTCACATTGATCTAATGTATTTAATCACTTAGCATAGGTAAATAGATCATATCTAGTAGATCAAGCACTAAGCATACATATCATATCTAACATTCTCACATATCATTAGCACTAAGCATAAGCAGATTTACCTAATCATCTCCAGGCACTTAGAAAATAGCATATAAACACATCAGAACATCACACAGAGCAGAGTAACACATTATTTACGTGGTTCACCCCCACCCTGGGATTACGTCCACCAACTCTTCTTCTTTATTAGCTTCTTCAATAGGTTACATGCACAGAGCCTCAAAAATCTTCTCTACATAGGACAGAAGATCTGGGCAGCTCGCTAGATCCTTCTTCCTTGCGTTACAGCACAAATCCTTCCACCATACGTTACAACCACTTGCAATTAGCTCTGCAAGTCTCTTACAGTCATGCACAAAGAACTTACAGACTCTACTTGCATTTAGAATACATTTACATTTGACTAGAGGCCTAACACCACGTAGATGCTCTCCCTTACATTGCCTAGACATCTATTTATATATTACAAAATAGGCCTAAGCATGGGTAAACCCATGGGCCAACATCCCAATCCCATTACATAATCCCAAAAAGGGGACAATATCCCTTGAACTCTGCTTCGTCTTGCGTTCCTCCTTCGATAGGCTGTCGAAGTCGAAAATAGGTCAACATGACCAAGAATCTTCTAAAACTTGGTCAAGGGCCAATAGGCCCCCAACACTCACTTGTGACTCGTCCCAAGTCACTCTTATCTAACTAGTTCTGCCTCGAACACCTTGAGCTTGGCTCGAGCTGCCTCGACCTACTATTATGCTATGGCCTCTTGCTCGGTGAACTCCTAGATTACTACGTCATTCACGGGCCCTTCTAGGAGTTGTTCTGCTACGGTGACAACCTTTTCTAGCTCTGCTCCTCAGCTCTTGACCTTTATGAACAATTGGCATGCCTTATCTTATACTGGTTGGAGCCATTGAGTGAATTCCATAACTTTGATTTCAATCGTATGGATCTGCTGCTGGGCGGTGCGCTGCTCTTGAGACCACTTCATTCTTTCTATAGCCAACAAGGCCTTCAGTTGTGCCTGTAGTGTGTCTGCGTGTTGCTTTGCTTCCTTGAGCTGTGACTCCAATGCATGCAATTCCAGATTCGTGGTGAGGTTCTCATATGTTTGGGTGCTACAGTTACTCAACTTCTTGCATTCCAGGGCAAGGAATTTTAGTTTGTCAACTACGTTTTGGGCAGTTGCTTCTTGCTGGTCCCTTACATCCTGCGGGGTCTCGGGCACAGTGTGTAGCTCTAAATATGCTATGCACTGCTAGAGTTGTTGGATGGCTTCTGTGAGCTTATATACTTTCTTTGTGACTTGATCCTCTTCCTTTATTTCTACGACTGTCTTAGAGCGAAGTGCTCTATTGACTGCTTCCTTTACTGCAAGTTTCTCTGCTAGCAACTGTTCCTTGCCTTGCTGCAAATGTTCTTTTTCTTCATCCCACTTCGCTTGGAGAGCAGTATTTTCCCATTCTACAACACTGCATTATTCAACAAGTACTCCCTATACTTGTGTCAAAGCCTGGGTGGCTTGTGTTGTTTCCTCTTACGCTCGTCAAAGGCGAGCTTTGACTGTGTCATCTATTCGGTGGAGTTGAGATAGCTCATCTCCCAGTTCTGGTGTTCCTAATTGCAGAGGCGCAGTGGAGACTGCACGGTTGGACTATAGTTCCTTCTGCACCCCTTGGAGCTCAACCTCAATTCGATTGTACATCTCCTCCTGCTTAGCCTCTTATTTTTCTACTATCTCCAGTGAAGCATCATTCAGGGATGCTACAATGAAATCAAGGTCATATGTGAATCCGATTTCGGATGCAATTTGATCATGGTTTCTTTCAATTTCTTCTCATAGGAAGGCTTTGGGAGGGAAACCTTCCTTTTCTTCGAGGGGTCCTCCTCCTCTCTAGGCGGTGTTACTTCACCTCTCCTCTGTTCAGCCTCTGTGCCATCTATCTCTTCGCCATCACCCCCTTTCTCCGATGATATGGAAGCAATCTTCACGGATGTACTGTCTAAATTCTAGACCTCTTCAGTCTTCTTTATCTTGCTAGGTCCGAGTGTATCCGACACAGTTTCTGGGCTGTCTATGTCGGATATCTCTGCAGGGTCTACTGAAATAAGGAGGTCTGCTGACCATTCCTTGGTGATCTCCTCCAAGTCCTCCTCTATCAGTTTGTAGTAGGACTGCAATTGTTTCTTATGTTCATTGGTGCACACTGTAATATAAATAAAATGTCAATCAGCGTTGAATTTCATCAAAGGTCGGAACCTGTGTAAAGTATTTGGAGTCATGCGAGGCTCAAACTGTATGGTTGTCTTCAACTAGTTGTAGTATGTGTGTAACATGACATTTGACTGTCATTGCTTATTTATGTCACTCGAATACCATAGTGTACTAAAATTCAAAGCCAAAGGTTCAAGGGCTCGATGTTCGGGAAGGTCGCACCTTCCGACATCTCCCAGGCAATGAAAGCGATCAGGATCAATAGCTAGCTAAAATGAAATTCGTACCCTTGATCCTGGGCTTCTCTGCAGTCAAGCTCTAATTGGTTCACCAGGTATTGCACCCAATTCATTTGTAAGCCCTCTGCTCACTTCCATGCGAGGTCGACTACAAAACCAATGACTTGGTTGGGTCGGTTCTTTCATACTAACTTTCCTGCAATCAATTGACAGGCGAGACGCACTGCGCCTCACCTATCAATTGAAGCTACCTTGTAGCCTCGCATTCCCTTCTCGACATCGTCGTAGGTGTCCTTGATCCTCTGTGCGAGAGCGCGATCCATGTTTTTTTTGGGATAGAAATCATGTGGGTTAGGGCCTTTCATACTTAGACCTATGATCTGATTGATCAACGTCAGATCCACTGTGATATGGCAGTTTAACCACAAGTATCTGCCATGGTAACAGGACAACAACAGCTTGACACATGCATTCACCTCTTGGTGTTTTTCGAAGTGAGGAATATTCATGACGTTGAGCAGTGTAGACTGTGTGAGGTTCATAGTCCATGACTAAGGGACGATATTCAAATTCTTTCCCTTTGTTCTAGTCAGGTACTTATGTGGGGCAAGCATGTTATAGACCTTCCTGTCGCCGAGGTTGAAGTCGCTAAACTTTAACACTGCAATCTTTTCTTGGTCTGTGCAAACTGCGCATATCCCCTTCGGGAGGTACGCAGTGACCAAGGCGTACTCAAAGTCTCTGGGCACATTGTCTCGATTTATTACACTGCTCAGAGGTGGTAGATAGGCGGGTAATATGCTCAGAATCAACTTAGCATTCACAAGATCATCCTTGTGCTTGGTTTGCTTTTCATCTAATGTTCAGGATGGTCTGGCTTGAGCAGTTGAGAGAGAGGTTGGAAGTCCTCTCGTGGATGATGTTTGTACACCTATGGATAATCCTCTCTCCTACATGACTCTTTCAGTCATCAGGTCAAGGAGTACTTATGTCACTAATACTTCGACTGCGTTGAGTTCCTTGGACATCCACGCTTGGGATTAATTATATCAGGGTCAAATTAACTTAGACACTGCAATAGAATAAACAACAAGAGAGCAATGATCACTGTATACAATTCACTTAGTTTGCAGGCTCAAACTCTTGGTTAGCAAAAGTGTTCTCGGTGCATGGCGCGACGGGCTAAATAGATAACTCGACAACCAACCTCTTCCAACGGGTATGAATCCTTCATTAACTTTGTTCAGTCCATTATGGCATGGTCCAACGGTTTGGTGTCGAGCCTTAAATGCCTTTCTACCTGTTCGGGGCAGCAGTCAAATGGTTATAATGTCCCTAAAGACTATATTGCTTTTCCATGGAAAAGTGCCACGTGTCACTGTTCTAATATCCCGATGAAGCTCCAATTTTGCAAATTTTCTTTCTACGAAGTTCCCTCTAGAACCTTCTGTAACTTTTCAATCTTATCCCTCTTCTTACTTAACTTCCTAGCCTTGTTTCCAGTGAGCTTCGTCTCGGTATTCCTTTTTCCATTCTGATTCTTATCTTCTTTTGACATAGTCACTACGCATTGTAGAGATTCTTTCCTAGGATTCAAGGGTAATACCTCTTCCTTATCTGGGATATGTACTTCAGTCTCATGTGGGTCTTCTAATGTTCTTGCAGCTTTGACATATGGGTCTCTAGTCTTAAATAGCTTCGATATGTTCTCTTGTTCTTCAATCAAGTGTGTGATCCTTCTAGTCATGAAATATTTTAACTCTTGTTTCTTCTGCTCCAAAACGTCTTCTTCTTCCTTTCGTCTATCTTGATCTCTATCAATCCAAGTTTTTCCTAGTAACATGGTAAACGGGGCATTGTCTTCAATAAATTTAATAATCTCAAAATCTTCTTCTGTCGAAGTTCCATTGGCATTCATAGGTATCTGAGTGAGCCTTCCACATAGGTTTACCAGTTTTCCTCTGAATAATCCTACTCCTCCTAATGAAGGAATCATAGCAGGCCTCCCTATAGCTTCCCAAGTTCTCTCTGTCATGATATTCACCTGTGTTTCTTCAACCAGAACACAGTCAATGTCAAAGTCTCCTATTCTTGCTTCGATGCATTCTTTTTTTTTTAAGATCTCTGATAAGTTGATATGTCAGTGGTCATTTAGGGTTTCTTTCATCTGTAACAATACTTTCTCTGATTCTTTCTGGGATTCTACCATTTTTGGATTTGAATTAGGGTTTTTCTGGTTTAGATTCATTCCTTCAAGCTTAACAATCATTCTAGGGAAATCCAACACTTCATGGTCCATAGCTTTGCAACAAAGACAACTAGGTCTTCTTCCAAGGCATTCCTTAGTAAGATGTCCCGGTCTTCTGCAGCTGTAACAGAGGGTTAATCCTCTCTTTATTTTAAATGATCACCAACTTCTCCTGTACTGTGCACTAGGATCATAGGATCTAACCTGCGACAAATTCTTTCTAGGATCCTGCATCCATTTGTTAGTCCAAACATTCTTTCTATGCATAGGTATAACATATGTTTCACTATTCTTATCAGATCTACTCATATCAAGCCTTCTTTCATCTATTAGTGCCCTAGTTTTCAAGCTAGGAAAGAACCTATCAAACATACCTAGATCCATACTTTAGAAACAAAAATTTCCACTTATCTTACTTTTACAGAGTACAAAGCTTTCAGATCTAGAATTTTTCTACTATTCTTACCTTTATCAGAGCACAGAGCTTACAGATCTTACCTCTTTTCTTCAGATCTGACCTCTTTTCTTCATATCTGACCTCTTTTCTTCAGATTTGACCTTCTTCTTGGCACAAACAGGTTAAGTAAAATATTGTGCACTAGGGAAACAGATCTACGCACAGAGATTTCACAACCTCAGAACGAATCTTTGCACAAAGCTTCTTCTTTCTCAGTTCCTAGCAATCACAGTTTCAGTCCCAGCAATGGAACCATTTGTTGGCACAGGGGCAGACCCAGGGTTCAACGCTACAACAGTGCACCAACAAAACCCTAACTACCAGCCCTTTCGACAACACCTATGAAGTAGATGAAGTCTCACCCGAGGTAGAGGCAGAGGTGGTTGCAGGACTGAAGTGTCTGCAACCTTAGTTGGGACACAAATATGTGATTATGATACTTAATAGAGCGCTTACCACCCTTAGTTCCTTAATATGAAATCAATATCTACTTCGTTGATAAAACAGAGCTTCGCAACATTCACACTGATCTGATGTATTTAATCACTTAGCATAGGTAAATAGATCAGATATAGCAGATCAATCACTAAGCATACATATCAGATCTAACATTCTCACATATCATTAGCACTAAGCATAACAAGATTTACCTAATCTCTCAAATCACTTAGCAAATAACATATAAATGCATCAAAACATCACACAGAGCAGAGTAACACAGTATTTACGTGGTTCACCCCCACCCTGGGTCTACATCCACCAACTCTTCTTCTTTATTAGCTTCTTCAATAGGTTACATGCACAGAGCCTCAGAACTCTTCTCCGCATAGGACTGAAGATCTGCGTAGCTCACTAGATCCTTCTTCCATGCGTTACAACACAAAGACTTCCACCGTTTGTTACAACCACTTGCACTTAGCTCTGCAAGTCTCTTACAGTCATGCACAAAGAACTTACAGACTCTACTTGCACTTAGCATACATTTACATCTGACTAAAGGCCTAACACCACATAGATGCTCTCCCTTACATTGCCTAGACATCTATTTATATATTGCAAAATAGGCCTAAGCATGGGTAAACCCATGGGACGACATCCCAATCCCATTACATAATCCCAAAAAGGACCCAAAAAGGGGTTTTGATCTTGTGATCTTCGCTTCGTCTTGTGCTCCTCCTTCGACAAGCTATCAAAGTCCAAAATAGGTCAACATGACCAAGAATCTCCCAAAACTTGGTCAAGGGCCAACAAGAAAAGACAAATTTTTATACTAAGGCCTTTTTCCTTTTAAAGAATGAATTCAAAACAACAAACCAAAAAGAAAGAGACCTACAAAGAATTAACCTATATTTTATTTTTGCTACTAAAGCAAGAAAGCAATCAAATTAATAAAGAAACCTAAACAAGAAAATATTTCTCTTTTTGCTTGTAAAACAAGAAGGCAAGAAGGAAGAGAAATGAACCTAGGTAAATAATCTTTGATTTTCAGTTACGAATTCAAACAAAAATAAAGAAACCAAGAAACCTAAGCATAACACCTCTCTTTCAACTTTATAATCAGGAAGGCAACCAAAGAAACCTAGAAAAGAAATTTGTTTCTTTGCTTTATTACAAAAACAAAAGGAACTTCAACCAACTTCAAATATTAGTTAATACCTTGCATATAAGCAAAAGAATCTAAAAACTAAACCACATAAGCAAGAACAGGGCCAAAAGAAGGATGATAGGTGGAAAAATCACTTTCTAGGATGCATATAATATTGTTGTTTGAGAAACTATCATATGTGCACTACTATCACCTTCATAAAGAAATGTATATACGTAGGTTCTGATCAGGAAAATAACATATATAGTTCAATTTTTCCAAAAAAAAATAAAAAATGATTGAACCAACACCCTAAACATGTTCCTACAAGTTTGAAAAGGGCCCAAAATACTAAAAAGAAAAGTAGATGAATTGTTAAAATCCTACAAGCAATAAAAACAACTCTAAGGAGACCAACTCACTGAGCTTTCCCTAGTGGATTCGCCAAGTCTGGTTCAAAATTTTCTATCCTATGACAAGAGTTAAAGTCATAACAAAATAGAAACAAAGAGACAACTAACTCAATCCAACTAACTCAATCCTAGAGTAGCAAAAATGAACATTCTTTTAACTACTAGGTAGTTGTGAACTACTCATTCAAAGTAATGAAAGTTGAAGAAGATCCCCATTGGAAGGTCTCTTTTCTAGTCTCACACTCTGAGATACAAATCATTGATTTGCACAAGAAACAACAAGCTTGTGAGTAAATTATAAATGAGAAATCAAATATAACTACTCTAACTAACTCAGATTAGAACAATCAATTTGCTACCAAATAACTGTGATTAAACATAATAATTTTTTTGTAAAATAAGAAGGCAAGAAGGAAAAGAAATGAACCTAGTTAAAGAATCTTTGATTTTCAGTTATGAATGAAAACAACAATCAAGAAACCAATAAACCTAAGAATAACACCTCTCTTTCAACTTTGCAATCAGGAAGGAAACCAAAGAAACCAAGAAATGATTTTTTTTTTTCTTTAGTTACAAAAACAAAAGGGAACTTTAACCAACTTCAAGTATCAGTTAATACCTCTCAGAAAAACACAATAATCTAAAAAAGAAACCACATAATAAAGAATGGGGCCAAAAGAAGGATGGAAGGTGGAAAAACCACTTTCCATGATGCATATACTACTGTTGTTTGAGAAAATAGCATATGTACACTATTGTCACTTCATAAAGAAACTTATATACATAGGCCCTGATAAAGAAAATAACATATATAGTTCAATTTTTCCAAAATAAAAATAAGAAATGGTTGAACCAACACCTTAACCATGTTCCTACAATTTTGAAAAGGGCTCAAAATACTGAAAAGAAAAGTAGATGAAGTGATAAAATCCTAAAAGAAATAAAAACAACCCTAAGGAGACCAACTCATTGAGTTTTACCCAATGGAGTCGCCAAGTCTGGTACAAAATTTGTTATCCAGTGAAAAGGGTCAAAACCACAACAAAACGGAAACAAAAAGACAACTAACTCAATCCTAGAGTAGCAAAATGAACAATCTTGTAACTACCAAGTAGTTGTCAACTACTCACTCAGAGTAATGAAGGTTGAAGAAAATACACATTGGAAGGTCTTTTATCTAGTCTCACACTCTGAGATACAACTCATTGATTTTCACACAAGAAACAACAAGCTTGTGAGTAAAGTAGAAAAAAGAAATCAAATATAACTACTTGTTTAAACTCATAAGTGTTTATTTCTTTTTTATTACTTTGCACTCATTTTTTATCTAAGTATGTTTCTCTCCCTTAATTTTCATTGTCATATATTACCTTCATGACTTATGCCTTTTCCATACTTAGTTTATTTTTCATTCGTGGGTTGGCAGACTCGTGAATGCATGGCCTATCACTTTTCTCTCTCGACCTATTTCCAATGCTTAGTTTATTTTCTATCTCACGGACTCGTACTTTCATTTCTTTGTATCGTCTCGTCATCACAAGTTTGTCCAACAAGTATCCATACTTAGCCATTTTTCTTATCACGAGAGACTCACGAAATTTCTTTCTCATTTGAAATCCTCCACTCCAACACCCCGTTGTGATATGTCCTTCCTCTTTCACAGTTCTTGAGTCACATTAAATGTTAATTCTATGAACTCAACTGCTAAATCAAATTTTTAAAAGGTTGTTATTAATGATGTTTCGATCGAGGAAAATTTCATTTATTTTAGGTTAATGTTATCATCAAAGATCTAAAGTAAAATATCATTTCACTGTTCTGAGCGGCATTATGAAGAAGTATGTCAACTTGCTCAAGATGGTCGAAAGAAGACAACATTTCTATGAGGATACCTTGAATCTATTCACCAGAAAGGATCACAATTACCACTAGTTGATGGCATATTGGTATTATTCAACGTTTCTAGATAAAGATAATAATAAAGTTTGGACATCAGGTATAACTCTCGCTGGTTGTGTCCCTGAGTTTTTCAAGTGCAAAGATATTGTCAACTGGTGCATTAAAAACAATTTCTAGAATAGAATAATCGTTCATCTACAAAGATGCTCCCCTATTTCATTGGTGCCTTCAATCTTCAAGAAAATGTTAAAGCTACCACAGTCAAACTTAATGTACAAAGGAGAAGATGCCATAAATTTTCTTAAAAGGGAAAAATAATGGAATTGAGCTCTTACAGAAATATTTGCAAGACCTTACTACAATGTCGGAAGACCTATCCAAAATCTAGATTAGTTCTTTAAAGGACCCATATCGAGAAATTTCTTGGTTAATTACCAGAGTTACAGGTCAGGATTCCACAACAACTATTCCCCGACTGGCCCTGTATATTTTATATTTTACAGTTCATGAGAATGTTTTTTTCGATTGGGAAAAGATCATATCGAATGAAATTTATGCACAGCTAATGAATTTCAGAAGCGATAAAAAGTTTTATATGGCATCTTATATGGTATTTTCTATCATGTATTGTCATATTTTTAAATGTCTGAGTGTTGGAAAAAGGGTATATTCAAAAATTGACCACGTGACTATGTGGTATCAAGCTCTCTAGAGATAGAAAGTTATCCATTATTTTTATGAAGCTTAGAATTTTTTTTTTTTCTGAATTTAAGAAATAACTCTTTAGAGAATATACTTCAAGGATTTCATTGGAAGCATCAAGATTTTGGGATAAAAAGGGAATTATGGAGAAAATCGATAACCACAACATCATTAGTATTTTTTGTTCTCATGAAAATCCTATATACCTCCGTTATTATGTGATGAACAAGTTGTTTATCATAGAGGTGGTGAGGCAGTATATGTTATGATTTCATTCTTTTTATGAAAGAAGGAAAAAACAGTCCATTACTCTACCTTAGAAAGTCGGCGAAATTATCTTAAGAGAAATTCCCAAAATTGATTAATATGCCTCTTACTTTGACCAGTTTAATTTGAAGTTTGCAGAAGAAATCAAAGGGTTTGACCCTAAATTTTTTTTTTATAATCACATGGCAGGAGTTAGGCTCAACCCCACAATTATCAATACACTCATATTTGGTGAAACAGAGGGTGATAGTCATGACCCCCATGTTCAGGGTGTTAATAAATATTCTACCAACATAGAAACAATTGTGAGCACTACTAAAGGTCATAAGAAAAGAGGGAAACCGACAAGTGAAAGAAATACTCAGACACCTGATATTTCTCACAAAAGTCTGTTTCCTAAAGTATATCCTCAGTCTACAATGTCCCAACAAAGAAAATCCCCAAGAAACAATTCAAGTGATGATGGAGAAAGGAATCCTCCTCAAGGAAGTCTAGAAAACCCTCATAAATTATAGGTAAAAAAGAAAAGGGTCAATTCTAACCAAGAGGGAGAAGAATAAAATGTACCTAAAGATGATATGTTGCTTGATAATATGGACTAAGATGTGGATATTGAAAATATCTGATTTCCAGATGATGACGAACACACCCAAGAAAATGTATTGTATGTTGCATTGGTTGTTCAAGATGAAATATTCTCTGACGAAGTGACCTTTTATGTGAAAAATGTTTTATTTGTTAAAACTTTGATCTGAATTATTTTCGGAATATTGAAATACACATAAAAATTGTCAGAAATAGAGAAATACAAAAATACATGAATTCTATTAATGAAAGAAATGTACAGAGACTGTAAAAATACAGAGTGCAAGACTTGCTAGAATGGTGGCAGCTTTATCTATGAGAAGAATGTGACGGGTATGCTCATTTACAAGAAGATGACTACAATGAGGCTTTGAAGGAATTTTTATGATAAACATGAATTCCAAAACCATAGACATCCAAAAACCTAACCCTAGGAGATGAAGCGCCAAAATTCATGTGGGCCTTGTTGCGGTAAGTTAATACATTAACTTCTCGGGGTCGTAACTTTTTCATACGATCTTTGTTTTATGCGCGTGATAGCCCGTTGGAAAGGTATTTTCGAGCAATACACATTATGCCATCAAATTTTGACTACGTATACAGTTTGAATATGGAAAGCGAAGAAAACACTACTTAGAGCCCCAAAACGGCCCTGGAAGTACAGAAAGATGTATTGACATGAAAAATTCCAAAATGAGTCAGTTCGAATAGGTGGACGACCACCAATATCCACATGGATGTTGTGTAGGGATTCAAGATAGCACTGTAAGTGCATAACCCACAATTACAAAGAAATGTTTCCATGACATAGAAACATGTTGAATTGAAAATTGTCAAGATGAGCGAGTTGGAATTTGGAACATGTGGGTGGCCACCAATATCCACCTGGATCAATCCTCCACCCTTAGGAAGCAATGGTATCCATTTCGTTGAGTGCTCGGGGAAGAGGGGAAAGCGTTTTTTGAATTTGAATCTTGCTGAGTTGTGTGCCTTGTTGGAGAAGTTGTGTTGCTTGGCCCGTGGAAGGCTGGCACGAACCTATTGTTGGCGGGGTTGAATATGTTCCACCAACCTGTTTTCTGTGGGCTTGACGGGGCATTGTGTAGGCACCATTGTATGTGAAGAAACAATATCTACTTTCTCTTCTACAATATGCTTCTGATGTATAGAAGGTGTTGAGGATGCAGTGGTTTTAGTGGCCTTATGTGCATCCTTTGAATAGATTGTGAAGAGGATGAATTTTGTAGTATGAGATATTACCTTGTAGAACTGTTTTGGTGGAACAATAGTTGAAAATGCCTATGGTATCTTGTAGAGTTGACCCCCCAAAATAATAATCACTCTACAGGGTTGAGACTCATAAACAGCATGACGTTTCCACATATATGCTTGGCCCAAAACAACCTCACAGACATCAAGAGGGGAAACATCACCAACTACCTCATCCTTGAAGGGTTGGATACCATAGGATAGGCGACACTGTTGGATGATTCAGAGATCTCGTCCCTGGTGAAGCCATGAGATGTTGTATGGATACAGGTGTGGTGTTGTCGAAAACACCAACTATTTGATGACTTCAGTTGAGATGAGGTTCTTTTGACTACTTCTATAAACAATGAAATGAAACAGGGTCCCCTTCACCCACATCTATGAATGGAAGAGGGCCTACCCCTCTTCATGATATACTGGTTCTTGTAGTTGAATTTTCGCAGTCACGACAATAGTAGTAGGGTTTGCGTCGATGATCTTTCTTTTTTCAATATTTCCTGGATCAAAAGTTGAATCAAGGTTCGGTTCCTTGTCTTTGACCTCAACCACCAATGACTATTTCGAGCGAAATTCATCATTGTTGTGCCAGGTGCTTTTGTGGAAGTTGCACCACTTCCCAGTGTCATTCTTCATCTTTCCTTTACCCTTCTTCTTCTATGTCTTGGACTGGTTTTTGGAAGGTTGTTGGTTAGGGTTTTCTTTACCATGATTTGGTTTTTGTGGATTTGCAGAACCAAACTCCCATTTTTTCTGGTGCCTAAATTTCTTCTCGATTTTGACAGCATATCGATAGGCATATTCCAATGATGAGATGTTTAGGTTATCAATTTCGGTTTGGATGTACCTATGTAGAGCCCCACAGTATTTAAGAACCAGATGTCACTCAAAGTCTTTGATACCTATCTTGGTGTGCAAGGTATGGAAAGTATTTATGAACTCTGGCACTATTTGGATCTTCTCTTGCCGCAGTGAGGTCCATCTCATGTATTGGTCTTCATAGTTATTAACATGGTAGTATTTTTCCTTGACCACATCCACAAAAAAATCCCAGGTGTGCTTGGCCACATATATTCTATATTCATCTGTGGAACTTTGGTCCCAGTAATTTTCCCACTAATGTTTGACATGGGGGAGAGCCTTGAGGAGTGCGAAGGTGATCTTTTCCCTATCGGGAAAATTATGAACAAAGAAATAACCTTCTAGCAGATTCAACCATTTCTTTAAGGAATCTGCATCTATCTTACCTTCAAATACGAGAATATAAAAATTAACTTGTACCTTGAAGGGAGCGGTTCCTCCAACATTGTCGCTTGATGAAGATGCATCTGTTTCTATCGACAGACATTGAAGGATGTGGGAAAAATTCTCCATCATTTCATCCCTTTGTCGCACGAGTGATTGCTCAAGCAATAGGTTAATAGAATTTTTTGCTCCATAGTTTTTCTTTTTTGTCATCATAGAGGGTTTATTGAGCATGCAAGAGCGATTATCCTCAAGAGAGACAAGCTCGAGACCCAACTTGTTATACTTGGACCTCGTCAGGTACATGCACTGGAAAACGATCAAGAGCAGCCTACCTTGATACCATTGATCTGGATTATTTTAGGAATGAAATGAAAGAAGAGATATTACAATGAAATACACATAAAAATTTCCATAAATAAAGAAATACAACAATACATGATTTCTATTAATGAAAGAAATGTACAGAGACTGTAAAAATACAGAGTGCAAGACTCACTAGAATGGTGGTAGATTTATCTTTGAGAAGATATGTGATGACTACGTTCATTCCCAAAAACATGACTACAATGAAGCTATGAAGACCTTTTTATGATAAACATGAATGCCAAAACCCTAGACATCCAAAATCCTAACCCTAGGAGATGAAGCGCCAAAATTCATGTGGGCCCCGCTGGGGTAAGTTAGTACATTAACTTCTCGGTGTTGTAACTTTTGCATACAATCTCCATTTTAGGCATGTGATAGACCATTGGAAAGGTATTTTCCATAAATATGCATTATGCTATCAAACTCTGACTCTGTCTATAGTTTGACTGTGGCAAGCCAAGAAAACAATGTTTAGAGCCCTAAAATGGCCCTGGAATTACAAAAAGATGTATTGACATAAAAAATTCAAAAATAAGCCATTTGGAATAGGTGAGCACCCACCATTATCCATCTGGATGTTGTGTAGGTCTTCAGGATATCCCTGTAAGTGCAAAACCCACAATTACAAATAAATTTCCCCATTACAGAGAAACATGTTGAACTGAAAACTGTCAATATCAGCCAATTGGAATTTGGAATAGGTGGGTGGCCACCAATATCCACCTGGATCAATCCTCCCCCCTTTGGAGGAAATGGTCTCTATTGCGTTGAGTGATCGAGAAAGAGGGGTAAACATTTTCTGAATTTGAATCTTGGTGAGTTGTGTGCCTTGTTGGAGAAGTTGCATTGCTTGGTCTGTGGAAGTCTGTCACGAACCTATTGCTGACGAGGTTGAATCTTTTCCACCAAACTGTTGTCTCTAGGCTTGATGGGGCATTGTGTAGGCACCATTATAGGTGAAGAAACAATATATTCTTTCTCTTCTGCAATCTGCTTCTGCTGGATAGAAGGTTTTGAGGATGCAGTGGTTGTAGTGGCCTTATGTGCATCCGTTGAATATATTGTGAAGAGGATGAATTTTGCAGTATGAGATATTACCTTGCAGCATTGTTTTGGTGGAACAGTAGTCAGAACTAACTCTGGTATCCTGTACAGATGACCTCCCAGAGTAATAATAACACTATGGGGTGGAGACTCATAAACAACATGGCGTTTCCACATATATGGTTGGCCCAAAACAACATCAAAGAAATCAAGAGGGAAAACATCACACACTACCTCATCCTTGAAGGGTTGTGTTGAGGGGTCTGAAATCCCTTTGACTCAACAGTAGGAACCAAACCCTCTTAAGAGGCCCAATTAGACTCGTAAGCGTTTACTGAGTGGTATGGTTCTCCAAATTTGTGATATGGTTGGATTTATCGATGGGATTTAATCATGACTGATAGGTATGTATTTATGTGAACCCTTTCCTCAGGATATGCAGTTCTCTTTTTGTTCTTTTAACATTTGTGGGAATAAAAGATGGGGCTTAAACTAATGACAGAGGGAAGTTGCGATATATTGGAGAAATATTGGTTTTGGGATAACCTTTAAACCTTAGCATGTAGATGATGAGGATCGAGCCTACTTCAAGCTAGAAATAATACCATTGACTTGTAGACATTCAACATCGCCTGAGATGACAGTTACATAAAGAAAATACGTATGTAACAGAAAATGAGTGCAAGAAAAGTAATTTTTAGAAATCTATTATCAATCACATATTAACACAATCAATTTCTATTCATCAATTAGAATAAAAGAACTGTCGCAGTATTACAAGATAACTTAAACAATAGATACAACAACTCTTACTCAATACAACAACAAATATTGAATTCAAAGACGGAGATAATCCCCCCCCCGGTCTAAGCACATTCACACCTCAGACGAAAGAAGTGTCTTTGGTTCTAAATAGAACTTCTAAATTAAAACCACTTGCATAGAAATCATTCTCTTACAATCTTCCAGAAAAATATTTTCTCTCCAAAACCATCGGCCAGAAACACAAGGTCGATTCCCTTATTTATAAAAACAACTAAACTAAAAATAGATACTAAAGTTGTGTTAAGTGGAGAAAACAACACGTGGTGAACTTTATCTATCTATTCTCTTTTGTCTTCTTTATATCATCTCGTCATTTTACTGAAGTGGATTATTCCTCTCATATTCCGACCATTTGCAGAAGAGATCTTCTCATGTAATTGCATAAGGGAACATGTGTTGATCCATCGGAGTGGAGAGGACCTCCTTTACCTCAATTGTTCATTCTTTGTACTTGATTAGTTTGACACTCACATGCTGTAAGAATGCGAGAGATTTAATCTGAGGCCCAGGATTATGCTTGAAACCTACAAAATATTTGTTTCGCATACCCGGTCTGACTCTGCATGTCACTTTATTATATCATGTAAATCGGTGAAATACTCCACTGGGACAAACTCTGGAAAGTCAATACCTCTCATTTCTTGGTTGATGTTTTCCCAAATTTTCACACACTCTTCCCATCTTTCCTGCATTTTTTGTTAGGGTTCATGGACCATGTATACCCAGTGTTCAACTTCCTTCTGTATTCGGGCGATGTTGTTGTCCATAAGCACTCGGATGCCATGTTTTTTTGTATCTCAACCCTTATCCACTTCGTTGATCTAGTCGATCTATTCTAGGGCTTGATGTGCCTTCTCATACCACCATTGCATGTATTTGTAGGTTACTATCCCTATAAGGGTATCTTCTTGAAAATCAGCTATGCGAGCGGTGAAGGGATCTCTCTCCTTTTTGAATTGTGCATACATATCTCATAACTCACTTTTCAAGAGTACCATCGCCTCGGTTGAATTTTGGTAATATTCAGCTTGATGTTGCAGGTGGCCCAACTCTTTCCTCATGGAAGCTGCCTCCCTTTCATCTTTTTTTTCCATGTCTAATGTCACATCAGTTATGGCCATCCCTACTCCGATTATCTCAGTCATCCTGGTATTTTATGTGTCAAATAACGTGTCTTATGTGGTTATGAACAAGGTGTTATCGACCATAAGCTTCATTTTCCTGACTGTTCTTTTCATCACGACCTTCCTTTTCCTATCATAATCAATAGACTGTATATCAGCAAATTCGTCTATTGGTTCAGGAATCTGTTGATCCCCCTAGGATAGAGTATTGCATAGGATTCTCGCCGTATAGAGGTGTTCCATGATAGGTTCTCTATCTTTTCCAAGGGTGGGAACCTAGCCTCCTTCTTCCTCGGTCAGTGGTTTCTATGGTAATATTGGTGTCGCCACTTGTTCTATTCCATGGATTGGTCTGCTCAGTTCCCTAATTGAAACTACTCCCAGATATCGCTACATCATATGTTAAGGGAATCCATGCTTCTGAGAACCTTGAGCAGTAATTTTCTCCATACAATCGGCGGATCAAGGCCATTAAATACATATAGGGCTCTATGAGGTTTACCGTGTTGTACTAGCCAATGTTCCTGTTTCTGAACTTTTTATCCTCTCTCGACCACAAGGCTAGTAATTGACTCGTGTCATGAAGCTCATAAAACCTGACCACAAAATATGTATTCAGCCTCTCCTCTAGGTCTCTGAGTTTGTAACACTTTTTCACCTCCATTGGGATAAAAATACCAACACACTCACCCTCCTCATTGTTGACCATGCACTTCACCGTGTTTGGGTGGTCAATTATACATCCTATGGTTTCGATGCAAGGAAGAATTGGGGTCCGACAAGCCACCTTGTGCAGAGATGATCACCTGATATTTAAAAAAACTTGGTCATCCAATACCCTGACATATGGATTGTTGTGAGGTGTGAACTCTGGGTAATCTTCCTAACTAATTTTATTATAAAGGTCACCCCAATGTGGAAGAATTACTTTAGATCCAGTGCCTTCCTTCGTGATCCGGATTTAGGAGCAGAATGAAATGATTAATAGACTGAATACAATAAACATAGAGATATGGAGAATAACACAAATATCCAGTGAACAATATCTTCTATTAAATATTGAAATAGGATGAAACTGTAAAACTGCAGAACTTAAACTTGCTTGAATGGTGGTAGTTATCTCTGAGAAGAGATTTGGCTACTATGTGCATCCGTCTGAGCAGAATGGAATACAATGAGGCTCCATAGGAATTTTTGATATTACTCATGAATTAAAAAACCCTAGAAATCCAAAAACCTAACCCTAGAAGGTGAAACACCAAAAGTCATGTGGGCCCTATAAGTAAGTTGGTGCAATTTGGAACCTCAACTTCCTAGGGCCGTAATGTTTTCATACGACCTCCGTTTTAGGCGTGTAATAGCCCATTGGAAAGGTATTTCAGAGAAATACACATTCCACCATCAAACTTTGAATTTGTATATAATTTCACTATGGAAATCCAAAAAAAAAAAACAAAAAAACAACGTTTAGGGCCCCAAAACGGCCTCGAAAATACACCAAGATGTGTTGACATGAAAACATACAAAATAATCCAGTTGGATTAGGTGAGAGGTCACCCTAATCCACCTGGAGGATGTTTGGGGATTCTGACAGCCCCATAATTGTAGAACCCACAATTACAAAGTAGTACAGAAGAACATGTTGAAAAAAAACGGACACAAGGAGACTGTTGGAATAGGTGGGTGGCCACCAATATCCACCTGGATCAATCCTCCCTCCTTAGGAAAAAATGGCCTCCATTGCATTGAGTTCCCCCATTAGGTTAGGAAACTTCTGCTGGATTTGGCCCCAGGTGAGCCACTTGCCTTGATGTAGGAGTTTTCTTTCCTTGACAACCCGATAAAGTTGGATCTGTTGCTGGCGAGTTCCCTTGACCTATGTGTCCATGATCTAATCAGTGGATGCTTGTTCCATGCAGTCAGGGTTGAGCTCTATTGGTGTCAGTTGTTTTGCGATATCAGAAGTGTCCAATAATGGTGGAAAATATGGTCGAAGGAGGTCCACATTGAATACTGGATGTAGACCAAGGAAGGGTGGAGTGTTGAGCTCAAAATAATTACTACCCACGGCCTTGGTGATAGTGTAAGGACCATAACTAAGTGGGCAAAGCTTCCAATGGGGCCCAGTGAGATGCTCCTTCTGCAGATGTAACCAGACTTTGTTGCCAACCTGAAACTGGTGTGGTACCTTGTGATGATCATGGTGCTTCTTGTACTTAGCATTGGATTTCTGCAAAATCTCTTGGACCTGTTGGTGAATGTGCTAAATGTGCTCAATGAATCTGGTGGATTTTTCGATCGTGGACTGATAAAGGGAAAACTATGTCTGTGCAGTGGCAAGAGGGAGTGCAACACCAATGGGTCTGAAGGGTTGGAATCCCAGACCCACATGAAATGGGCTATGGCCGATGGAACTATGAAGAGCCATGTTGTAACTGTGTTGTACATAGGGGAGACTCTCATCCCATGTACGTGGTTTCTTAGAATTGTACATGCGCAGGATGTGCACAATCATCTGATTGATGACCTCTATTTGGCCATTGGTTTGGGGGTGGAAATAAGTGGATTTTGTGGGCTTGGTGTCCAATAGAGACCATAGACTTGACCAAAAGGTGTTGAGGAACCTGTTATCTCAGTTTGAGATGATGGTCTATGGTATCCCAAAGTGGACCCACACTCGTTCGAAGAAGAGCTTGGAATTATCTACCATTGTGACATTCTTCTTACAGGCTGTGAGGATGGCCATCTTCGAAAACTGATCAATGACCAAAAACACACAGTAATTTCTTTGCTTGGTGGATGGCAAGCCAGACATGTAATCCATTGAGATGGATTGCCAAGGATTCTCAGGAATCGGAAGAGGGGTATATAAGCCTTACTTCTTGATGGTTGGCTTGGAAATGTCATAGGAAGTGCAAGATCTGATATACTTGCTAACGTCATGTCGAAGTTTTGGCCAATAAAAATGTTTTTGAGGAACGACCACAATTTTCTCTATGCCAAAATGTCCTGCCACATGACTGTAGTGGGATTCCCAAATCAGATTTGCATGCTCGCTTGTAGGAACAAAGAGATGGCCCAGGTGGCATAAGAGTCTATCCTAAATGTGAAAATCAGTGACATTTGTGCCTGTACCCAAGAGCTGATATGTGGTGGCGAAGTTCGGATCTTGCTAATAAAGTTGGGGCCACTCAGAGGCATCATGTCCATAGGAATGGAGCACAGTAGTGAGTGCAGCCATAGGGGGTCAACTGAGGTAGTGAGTGACACGATTGGAGATACTTGTCTTATATGTGATGTTGAGATGAAACTACTGCAGGTAGGTGGACCACTTCTGATGGTGGTCGTTCTGCAATTTTCCCTGTGTTTGTATGAACTGCAGAGGCTTGTTATCTATGTGTATGATCATCTCTTTCCCCATAATGTAATGTTTCCATTGACGACAGGCTTGTACAATGGAATACATTTCCTTGTCATGGGTGTGGTATTTCCAAACAGTACCAGAGAGTGTCTCACTATGGTATGCCACCGGATGCCTGCGATGAGTGAGGACTGTGCCCACAACATAGTCAGAAGCATCAGTCTCAATCTCAAATCGTTGTTGCAGATCAGGAAAGGTGAGTACCAAAGTTGAGCACAAGCGATGCTTCAGATCATTGAATGCTTGTTACTACTCCTTCCCCCACACGAAATTGTCCCTACCACCACCCTTGGTCACCTGGCTGAGGGCCCATGCAATATGGGAGAATCACAACACGAACCGTTGGTAGAAGTTGGCTAGCCATAAAAATCTTTGAAGCTTGGTCAGTGTGGTCGGGGATGGCCAGTCACGGATGACTTGGATATTAGCTGGATCAACATGTACCCCATTCTCATCAACAATGTATCCCAAGTATTGGACCTTGTTCATGCCAAAAGAGCATTTTTCCAAGTTTCCATACAGCTTGTGATGTCACAGAGTTCTCAAAACCTGTTGAATATGTCGCATGTGATCTTCCCATGTTCTATTGAAGATGAGGATGTCATCCAAATATACCACCACAAAAGAGTTGGTGAAGGGTCTCAATACATCATCCATCAACCTCATGAACGTGGTTGGTGAATTTGTTAATCTAAAGTGCATGACTATCCATTCGTAGAGACCTTCCTTAGACTTGAATGTTGTCTTCCATACATCCGTTGGTTCAATGGGAACCTAGTGGTAGCTAGAATTTAGGTCAATCTTGTTGAAGAAATTTTCCCCCTTGAGTTGGTCAAGAAGGTCATAAATCCTAGGAATGGGGTAGCGGTTCCTGACTGTGATTTTGTTTAAGGCTCGATAATCAATGCAGAGTCGCCAAGTCTCATCCTTCTTCTGCACTAGTACAATCAGGCTTCCGCAGGGGGTGGAATTGGGTCTGATGTGCACATTTTGAAGAAGCTCTAGGATTTGACGCCTGATTTCGTCATTCTCCATCAATGAGACCCGATAGACTGGTCCATTAGGTAGAGGTGTTTCAGGGGTCAAATTAATTAGATTCTTGACTTGGAAATGTGTCGATACCCCTGTAGGTGAGGAGAATATGTCTATGTATTCTTCGACGATCATGTCCATTGCTTCTGCTATGAAGAGAGGCACGTTGTAGAGGCCACGGATGTGGCGGGAACCTTATGCTTACTGTGAGCATGGATCACAAAGAAGATGAACTTCACGATCTATGAAATGACCTTAATGCATTTCTTAGTAGATATTAAAGAGATAGTAGTAGATGGCGCTACCTCTGGGATCCTGTACAATTTTCTACCCAAAGTAATAATAACACTATGGGGTCTAGACTCATACACAACATGACACTTCCACAAATATGGTTTTCCTAAAATAAATCACAAAATTCAAGGGGAGAAATATCTCACAATACCTCATCTTTGAAATGCTTGATGTCATAGGGAATATCAGACTGTTGGCTGACACAGAGATCTCTTCCTTGGCGAAGCTAGCCTATGGTGTAGGGATGCGGGTGCAGTGTCATTGGTAGGTGCAGCCACTTGATGACCTCTGCTGAAATCAGGTTCTTTTGACTACCGTTGTCGACAATGAAATGAATCGAAGCCCCCTTGACCCACATTTGTGAGTGAAAGAGGTGTTCCCCTTCCTCTGGTTCTTCTGGTTCACTCGGTCGGACTTTGGTGGTAGCGACAGTGGCACTGGGTTCATCATCAATAATCCACTTCCCTCCTTCAGGATTTGACTCAGAATCAAAATCGACCTCTGACTCGAAAGACTTCATCTCATCGATGAGGGACTGCTTGGAGCGGCATGGTTCGGTGTTGTGCCAAGTACTTTTATGGTACTCGCACCATTTTTTCGTGTCCTTCTTCATCTTATCATTTCCCTTCTTGTGTTGTGGCTTGGACTAGTTGTCTTGAGGGTGACCATCTCAACTTGGTCCCTTGCTGTGTGGGTTGGGGTTGTCTTTTCCCTTCTTCAGTTGTGTGGGGTTTGCAGATCCAAACTCTCATTGTTTCTGCTTAAATTTATGCTCGATCTTGACAACATATCTATAAGACGTGCCCAAAGAGGTGATGTCCAGGAAATCCATTTCTATTTGAATGTATCTATGCAAACAACCATGGTATTTGAGCACCAGATGACACTCAAAGTCTTTGATACCCAATTTGGTGCATAGGGTATGGAAAATATTGGTGAAATCTCGTACTTTCTGGTCCCTTTCTTGATGTAGGGTGGTCCATCTGGTGTACTGGTCCTCGTAGCTTCCAACAAGGTAGTACTATTCTTTAATGGCATCCCAGAAGGAATCCCACATAGGGGCCACTACAAATATTGTAGATTCCTCCACAACCCTTTGCTCAGAGTAAGTATCCCACCAGTATTTAACATGGGGAACGGCCTTGAGGAGTGCAAAAGTGATATTTTCCCTATCAGAAAAATTGTGGACCGAAAAATATCCTTCGAGAAGATTCAACCATTTATCTACAGCATCTGCATCTATCAAACCTTCAAATAATGGAATATCAAAATTTACTTGTACCTTGAATGGGGTTGCATGGTTTCTTGATGAAGATGCTTCTCTTGTGGGCAGTCATCGAAGGATCTGTGTGAATTTATCCATCATTTCATTCCTTTTTCATGCAAGGGCTTATGATCTGAAAATGGAATGAATATGTTTCCAATAGATATTTAAAATGAAGAAGACTTATCTCTTTAAATTGCAATTGTAAAATGGCATGTGTTTGGGTAATTGGATCAGTTTACTAACACATAAATTCAGTGAGTTTTACTTAAGCATGAGCAACATATCAGACTGATAAAAACCATCAATAATGAACACATAACACAGCAAATGATAAAGGACTTCATCCCTCTCTTGGGCTACATCTCCTGGTCCAAATTCCCTTGGATCATTTTCATTATGCCTAAAAAGTGCTCTTAAAGTGCTCAAAATACAAAATGGATGGATTCAATGGCTTCAGAATGTCCAAAAACCCCTAGCTAGGCTTTTTCGACACCTGGTTTGGCCAAAAAATGAAGAAGTCACACCTCCTGGAAGTTTCCCCCTTTAAGCTTGATGTACCTTCTCACTAAAAATCACCTGTGAATGATCACTCAAGCTCCCACATCATTACTCAGCTTTAAACCCAGCACATGCACGCATCCCACAAAACGAGGAAATATGTCAAACCGTTAACGGTATTAGTGCCCCCTTGGGCGGAGGTGTAGGTCGCATGGGGGGCATGTAGCCACGTCCCAACGCCTAAATTGGGTTTTTTGGATTAACTGTGCCCCATAATATGTCAACGGTCCCATGGGGTGGCCACATGGATCAACACCCGCACCTGTGGGGCTAAGCCAAAAACCAAACGTTAACCAACCACGCACCGAGAGCTTAACTCCATTAAACAAAAACCACATCAAACAATATAGAAAAGGGGCATATGCTATGGTGTGTATATAACTGGGGGATGTACCCATAGAAACCCCATGCGCCAAACAAAACCATATAAAAAAACTCCCACGCACCAAAAATAAAAAGAGTTGGTCATATGTAATGGTTACATGGAATGGTGAATGTGTCGGGCGCTGGGGCTAGGCCCCAACCCTTTTATTCGTTGGAGTTACATTTTTTGCAATTCAAAAGTTTTAAAATAAATATACGGTTAAGAAAAACAGTTTGGGCAGCCTTGCCAAACCATTCCCCCATGCCCAGAGGTCACAGGTTCGACTCTTCTGGAGTTAGAAACTTTTTCCACTACAAACCAAGGGAGGGGTGCCATGTGGCAGCCCACAATTGGGCCATGTGGCACCATTACATTCTCCCACCAAGATGACATGTGTCGAGATGTGATTCATCCACATATTCCAACACCTACTGATTCAACATTCCAACTCACCTGCCATGTCACTGTACGGTCAACTTCCACGTCAGCACTGTATGGATTGTACAGTCAGCAAAATTTTTGCATGTTTTGAAAAAAAAACATAACACGATATGTTTCTCATACGACGTTCATTTGAGCCCGTTCAAGTTGCGTTGGTTTTGTATCAACGAGGCCTATGCATGTGTCCATTTTGAAGCAATTCCGATCACTTTGATTTTTGAGCTAAATTTGATCCCCTGGATCACACCTCCCCATTGGGAAGATTTTGGACCTCCAAAAGACTACTTTCAGTCTATCTGTAGATGAGGGTACAATTCCCTCACTCTTACAATCTCAATCCATCCATCATTTCTTGTATTGGTGCCTTTGAGACCAATACAAAACTTTTCATGCCTTGTTGTGTACCTGGCTTGGCTCTTTCTCAATTGTTCGTGAACGGTTTGATGCACAAACTAAACTAGTTCAATGAACTTCTTGGCCAGGTTATAAACATGTTGAAAGTAATGTAGATTCTCATCCCAAAACTTAGGATGCTTTTTTTGCAATCTAGCCACCATCTTGTCCATACCAAAATGGACAGCAACAAGAGAAGAATGTACTTCCCTTATCATGTTGACACTTTTACCCTGTGAAAAACATAGCTTGCCAAGATACAAAAGTTTACCATTCACATAGGAATCCAATTCCTCAACTTGGTTAGCACGACATAAATTTGCATAAAAATCTTTGAAATCAGCATCTATGGCATATTGTTCCCAATAGCTCTCATTCATGATAAGATTATGCTTGTAAATAACTAAAGCACTAACAATAGGCCTAGCAAGCATATCAACAACTTTATCATAAAAGTCTTTCTTATACCTTATCACCAAGTGGAAAACACAGCTTGCCAAGACATGCAATGGAGCTTGCTTTGATCTCAAATCTTTCTTCCATATGTCTCCTTCAACAATCATCTTTGTAGTCTTGTTCAAGGCTCTGAAATCTACCCACATATGCCACATACAATATTTCTTTGGCACCAAACCAATTGGTGACCTGCATGGAGAAGTGCTTGGTTTGATGACCTTTTGTCAAGAAACTCTTGGGATTGTTTTCTGTTTTCAACATTCTCCATGACTAACTTCCTGCACATGTCAAGGTTTGGAAGAGGACCTCCTTGCTCCAATACAATCTCTTGTTGGAAACCCCTTTTAGGAGGCAATCCCATTGGTTCCTGAAACATCTCAACATTTTCATTAACAACCTCATACAAATCAGATTGTAACTTTGCATCACATCCTTTGAGAACTTGTTGTTCATCATTGTCTTTGGGTTTAGTCATCAAAATTAAAAGGTTCTTACTAGCATTGACTAGTCTCTTCATTTGTCCAGCATTTGTAAGTGACAAATTCATCTTCTTTGTATGTGCTCTAACAATGTACTTAACACCATTTAAAAAAAAATGATACTTGTTCTCTTGACGATGGAAAATGGCTCTCCTATCATATAAGTATGGGCTGCCAAACACAATACCACAAATATCCAAAGTAATAACATCAAGATCTACCTCATCTATATAGTTTGCAGTGATGGAAAATCTGAGTTTAGACCTTCTTGTCACATGCAATTTGGCATTGTCACATATCCAACCTAAACGATATGGTTTAGGATAAGGAGTAGTTTCCAAATCTATTTTCTTGACAATGTCTTCAAAAATAAGGTTTGGTTGTGATCCCGTATCAAAAAGAGTATCTATCTTGGTATGTTTTGAAATTACCCTTATGTGGAAAATCTCTATCCTTTATTTTTCATGTTGAGTTTCATTGATGGCAGAATTTGAAGAGCTAGTGCTTGCAATAGAATTCTTACCTTGTAAACCCATGGCTGTGATTTTTGTTTCGTCTTCCAAATCAGATCCTAAATCTTGTTGTACAGTTGCAACAATGTTTGGTTTCTCTTTATTGTTGAATTTTTTTGGTCTCTTTTTAGGATGAAGTTTCCAACAATGGTCTTCATCATGGCCATCCTTTGAACAATGTTTACAAGAGAGTTTGTCCCTCTCTTTCTTGACTAAAAATTTTTTCTTTCCATTTCCTTCAAACTTCCTCTTTCCCTTGTCTCCATTGAAAGACTTCTTCCTTCCCTCTTGAGGTTCATTCCTTCCTCTTGCCTCTAAATGAGTAGCCTGCACACATACTTCATCTAGATTTGAATGGTTAAACATGAGTATTGTATGCCTCAAGTAGCTATGAAAACCTCCAATGTATTTTAGCAAAGTATCTTGTGAAGACAAATCTACACCCAAAACCAAAGCTCTTCTCCTAAATTCTTGAGTGAATCTTTGCACATCTTGCCATTTATCTTGCCTAAAGTTTTTCCATTCCATAATAGATTTCTGCATGTAGGCCAATGGATAAAATTGCCTTTTAATTGCAACAATAAAATCATTCCAAGAGGATAAAACTTTACCATGTTTGTTCATGTCCTCTTGAGTTTTGGCTTCCCACCAAATTAGTGTTGCACTGTCCAATCTCAAAGAAGCAAGCTAGATATTAGTTTCATCATCTCTGATTCTTTATATCCTACAATACACTTCAATCTGACGAATCCAGTTATCTAATTTCTCAGCATTTACCTCTCCATTGTACATTGGCAATTCAAACTTAATGTCAAGCTTAAGCAAAGGAGTTTGTAATGGATTTTTACCATTATCTTTTGGAAAATTTGGAGGTGGTTGTGAAATGGTGGAAGAGGTGGAAGATGGAGGTGAAGGAGGTGGAGAATCACCACTCTCTCCATTTCCCTTTGGAGTTTTATCGCTGTTGTCTCCATTGCCCTTTGGAGGGTTGGAGATTTCACCTTGCAATATTTCATTCCTTTTATTAAATAACACTTTCACCATTTCATACATATCAAAGAAATCTTTCCTGAAAGTTTCCTCTTTTGAAGAAAGGGTTCCATGACTCTCCTCATGAGCCATACTGGTGAATATCTCCTTGAAGTTTGAGGTGATTTGATAATTCTCCTTCTTGAAAGATGAGAACTTGGCTCTACAAGTTGACCTTCTCCTCTTGTGAGCTTCAACCTTGTAAGCATCAGAAAACAAAAACAACTTGCAAACAATCAAGCCTTTAAAAACCAAATCTCTGATAACAACTGATCTAAAAATGGAATGAATATGTTTCCAATAGATATTTAAAATGAAGAAGACTTATCTCTTTAAATTGCAAGTGTAAAATGGCATGTGTTTGGGTAATTGGATCAGTTTACTAACACATAAATTCAGTGAGTTTTGCTTAAGCATGAGCAGGATATCAGACTGATAAAAACCATCAAGAATGAACACATAGCACAACAAATGATAAAGGAGTTCACCCCTCTCTTGGGCTACATCTCCTGGTCCAGCTTCCCTTGGATCATTTTCAATATGCTTAAAAATTTCTCTTACAGTGCTCAGAATACGAAATGGATGGCTTCAATGGCTTCAGAACGTCCAAAAACCCATAGCTCGGCTTTTTCGGCACCTGGTTTTCCCAAAAAATGAAGAAGTTACACCCCCCTCGAAGTTTTCCCCTTCAAGCTTGATGTACCTTCTCACCAAAACATACCTGTGAATGATCACCCTGGCTCTCGTAGCATTACTGAGCCTAAAATCCAACACATGTGTGCATCCCGCAAAATGGGGAAATATGTCGAACCGTTAACAGGATTAGCGCCCCCTTGGGCGGAGGTGTACGTCGCATGGGGGGTATGTGGCCACGTCCCATATGGCTTTGTGGCTTAACCATGCCCCATAATCCATAAAAGGTTTTGTGGGGTGGCCACATGGCTCAACACTCGTACCTGTGGGGCTAAGCCAAAACTCAAACGTTAACCAACCACGGGTCGGGAGCTTAACTCCATTAAACAAAAACCCCGCCAAATAATATAGCAAAGGGGCATATGTTATGGTGTGTATATAATCGGGCGCTGTACCCATAGAAACCATGCACGCCAAACAAAACCATATAAAAAAACTCCCTCCCGCCAAACATAAAAGGAGTGGGTCATATGTCATGCTTACATGGAATGATGAATGCGTCGGGGGCTAGGGGTAGGCCCCAGCCCTTTTATCCATCGGAATTACATTCTTTGCAATTCAAAAGTGTTTAAAAAAATATGCGGTTAAGCAACATAGTGTGGGTGGATGTTGCGGGTTCGACTCTTTTCGAGTCATAAACGTTTTCCACTACAAACCAATGGAGGGGTGCCACGTGGCAGCCCACAACTGGGCCACGTGGCACCATTACATTCACCCACCAAGATGACATGTGTCGATATGTGATTCATTCACGTTTGCCAACACCTGCAGAGTCAGGATTCCAACTCACCTGCCACGTCACTGTAGGATCATACAGATTGTATGGTTAGCTGCCACATCAACACTATACGGACTGTACAGTCAGCAAAAAATTTGCTTGTTTGGAAAAATGAACAGAATGTGATATATTTCACATACGATGTTCATTTGAGCCCGTTCAAGTTGTGTTGGGTTTGTATTGACGAGGCCTATGCACATGTCTGTTTTGAAGCGATTTCAAGCACTTTTATTTTTGAGCTAAATTTGATCCCCTGGATCAGCTTCCTCGAGCAACATTTTAATAGGATCTCCTTCTCCATCATCTTTCTTTTCGTCTCCCATGGGTTTTTTTCGATCTCAGCGTAGCTGATCTGGTAATGGCTCTATTGTTTCAAGTCCCAACTTCTTGTACCCAAATCTTGTCGGGGACATGCATGAAGAAAAATAAATGAAGAGCAGACTGCTCTGATACCACTTATCCAGATTTAGGAGCGGAACGAACTGATTAACAAACTGAATACAATAAACACAAAGATATGGATAATAACACAAATATCCAATGAACAATATCTTCTATTAAATAATGAAATAGGATGAAACTGTAAAATTGTAGAACTAAAACTTGCTTGAATGGTGGTAGTTATCTCTGAGAAGAGATGTGGTTGTTACGCGCATCCGTCTAAGAAGAATGGAATAAAATGAGGCTCCATAGGACTTTTTGATATTACTCATGAATTCCAAAACCCTATACATCCAAAAACATAACCCTAGAAGGTGAAACACCAAGAGTCATGTGGGCCCTATAGGTAAGTTGGTGTAATTTGGTACCTCAACTTCCTAGGGTTCTAACTTTTGCATACGACCTCCATTTTAGGCATGTAATAGCCCATTGGAAAGGTATTTCAGAGAACTACACATTCTACCATCAATCTCTAACTCCATCTGCATTTTGTCTCTGGCGAGCCAAAAAAACAATGTTTAGGGCCCCAAAATGGCCCCAGAAGTACAACAAGATGTGTTGACATGAAAACATACAAAATAAGTTAGTTGGATTAGGAGAGAGGCCACTCGTATCCAAATGGAGGATGTGTGGGGATTCTGACAGCCCCAAAAGTGTAGAACCCACAATTACAAAGAAATACAAAATAACGTTCTAAAAAAAAATGGACACGAGGATCCAGTTGGAATAGGTGGGTGGCCACCAATATCCACCTAGATCACTATGTGTCCATGAACACAGGAGGTTGGGTAAACTTCTTTTTGGTCAAATTCTAGATGACTGATTCCATTTTTGAAAAACATTCAAGCTCCCTTGTGGTCACTGGTGTCAACCCTTCATCGATCTCTAGTTCTTTCATCTTGGGCATTCTTGGTGAGCGCCTGATCATTGGCTTTCGCGGGGTAATTCTCCTTCACAAAATGTTATAATGAGCTGTAAGCCAACTTCGACAAGCGTTATTTGATGGAATCGTAAATGCAAACAAAAAAAATTCAGTCCTTACCTCTTACTTGCAAGAAATAACCTG